>LD689012.1:714033-893860 GCA_003118335.3 Papilio memnon
AAAAAAAAAAAAAAAAAACATACAGACGACTTGAGTACCTCCTTCTTTTTGGAAGTCGGTCAAAAAGGAGGTGTTTGTTTTTGTCGCATTCGACAATCGTTTCTTTCAAATAGCTAATATTTCTATAATATTTTTGTGGTTTCAAATCTCTTTGTTAGTATCTTTATTTTTGTAACTATTATGAGCGGGATGACTATATGTTTCACAAGACTGTCTCTTTTTAACTTACCTGGCTCCTTGTATAGGATATAGCGCGGCTCGAATAGGATCACTGTTATCGTAGGTGCAAATGAGACGACGCCAATTCTCCTTTACTGACCAAGTGCTCAGAATGCTGTTCTCTGGTATCAAGTAAGATTATAATTTATATATTGCCCGTGATTTCGTCAGCGCAGAATATAAAATAGCCTAAGTTACATCTGCACGCATATACATATAAGGTACCTTTCAGTAAAAGTCCCGTCAAATGATAACGGAGATGACTTGGAACAAACGCTATTTGCAGACAGACAGATAGACAAATTTCAAAGTTGCTTTTGGTATCTGATAGGTTTTAATGGTTCTTTTGTTGAATAGAACAAGTAGAGTATATCGACTTATGGTTAAGCCTTAAAAATGCATTGTTCATTTGTATCAAGTAAATAATTGTATTATGTTTTTTTTGTGTTGAAATTAAATTTGACTCTAAGTGGACTGTAATCTTATCAGTATAGAATACTGCTTACTTTTATTCCCTGAAAAAGCATGATAAACAGTACCAACGGCGTTTAAGACCAGCAAAACACCGACTACTGATGCAACAATAATATGAGGTAGCTCAACATCATCAAACGTCTTCGCTTGCTTGCTCGTTCGACAGTACTTCAGAGTCTGTAATGTCGCATTCATCGATAATAGCTTAGTGCGATCTTGAATGCATCTTTCAAAGCGAAGAGTTATGTTGGGTTCAGAAGACTGGCAGCGAGAGCTCACACAGTACCCTCTATGTAGTAGTGTGTGGTCGAAGTGACTCGACTTAGATGAATACTCCTGTTGACAATGAATAGCATAATTTATATATATTTTTAGGTGATTAGTCACTATTTTCTTACAACAGGATTTTTTAATAAAAATAATTTACAAGATACAGTGTCATTTACAACCAATTTCTCGAAACGAAAATAGCTAAGTAAAAAGAAAAACTTCTAAATAAAGTCTTAACTAAGTATTGTAGTCCTATATCACACATTGATTTTTTATATACCTTTAAGGAGTCATACAGTGAATTGGGGCCATCAGAGCTGAGTTGGAACGTGCCAAGACAGTAGAGGCCATTCTTTTTCGACAAACATCGCTCGTAATTGTCCAAGTGGAACAGACGTGGAAACCGATCGATCTCATTGTCTGAAATATTAAAACAGAGCATTATATTATTATTACAAAGATGATTTCTGAATTTTTATCATAGCAGAAAAAGGGAATAATTGAGTTATTAAAAAAAAACAATCGACACAACAAAATGTTTCAAAAAGTCATCTCATTGGAACAAAAATTATACTGTTATTTTTATTAGGTTAGTATTTTAAAAATATATGTTAAAAAAACGTTTACTATCAGACAATTTATTCTCGAAACTGAAGTTCGGTCGTTTTTGACTGATTTTTCGATATAAAAACTTTCTAAGCTTTGGAAAATTTTATATGTTAGACTTTGAATAAAAGAGTAACCTTAATTTTCTTGAACTTTGTATTCGTTATACCCCTATTCCACTAGGGTTAACCAATCGCGACCGACTATATTTTTCTTTACACTCTAGCAGTACAATACCATAAATTATAAGATTTTTTTTGCATCGCTACGCATAATACCTAAAATTTGACGTCTTCAGTAAATTAATTAAAAAATTACAAGGTTTCACTTATTTTTTTGTATAATTTTCTGCGTCGTAAATTTTGTATAAGTTCACCGTTTGTTATTTTTTGTTCTTTCACATCCTGTGTTCATGTTACTTTTTTTTTGTTGTATCCATGATTTTTCGTATCTTTATTTTAATTAATCGTTTTTTTTAAATCCTACTTTATTAACACAGATAATACTATACTAGTACAATAATCTATTCCCTATACCTACGATACACTCTTTTTATTAAATTATTTATTTGCTAATTCAATAATTTCCGGCCGGTCTGCTTGCTGTAATAACGTGACCACACAGAACACAGGCGTCAAAAGGAAGCCTCATTATAATCCTGTTTAACCTTTCTAACCCAACCCTTTTTTTGCAAGGAAAGAATGGGAAGGGAAAGTGGATTTGACGGACTTATAGGGAAGGGAAATATTTATTCTCTTTTTGTGCGTCAATCCCTATATCGATTAAAAGTATAGCAGATTCCGGTAGCCACTCCCTCGTTTGCCATTTTATAATGTTTATAAATGATGTTCCATCGATTTTCTTTATTATTTCTTGCGGCACATGTTAATAAAAACATTGCAAGTTTTTTTTTCGTAAGTTCTTAAACTTATATACAGATATTGAAAAATCTTCACCATTAGGATGCTACGCTATCCCTGAGGGATGTTTATTATTGTTATAAAATGTTTAAAAAATATCAACCCTTGCGAGTGCTGGTTGGAAATAATGATAATTACCGTCTTTTATCGCAGCGACTGTCACAATTAACACACACCACAAAATACCAGTAAAAGGTGACATTTCATCACGGATCAGTTCACAACACTACACTTGGAGAACAAATTATAAAAACAATAATGGCTTCCAATGCTTCCGAGGCTTTATATAAACTTGATTTACATTAGCCAACGCTTGAAGTATAAAGTTTTTTTCCTTAATACAAAAATATAAAGCTTACTACATAATTAACATTTTTATTTTCATACTAGCTGTTCCCCGCGACTTTGTCCACGCAATATTAAGAGAAAAAAAGTAGCCTATAATATGTCCGTCAATGTCAGCTACACTTCAGTGAAAGTCCGGTCGTAATCGGCCCAGCCGTTTCGGAGATTACCCGGAATAAACTCGGCTTGCAGACCGACAGACAAACAGACAGACAAAAAAATTAAATGCGATTTTCGTTATCAGCAACGCAAATAAATCATCTTCCCGAAATCTGGAATATTACAAACGGACACTCCACTTTTATTATACGTATACATTTGGATCGTGCTATTCTACTGTGACCATTGTTTTCGTGCGGCACCAGTACAATAAATTGTTTCAAATCAGTTTTGATAATAGGGTGTTCCAGCAGACTAAAGGTTAACGCGTATTTCTCCTAGTCAAGTCGGTGATATCGCACCGCCTCGCAATCGCCGCGGTGTCCATTCGTCGCCGCTTCGCCACCGCTGAGGCGTCGCCGTTTCAGCAAAGGAATAGGTTAAAATCTGTTAGCAAAATGTTATATCGTCCTCCCTTGATCCCTTGCACGGGGGAACCACGCGCCGTCCACTCGCCATCATATCGCCGCATCGCGAGGCGTCTTCGTTAAAGCGAGAGGGATGTATCGCAATGTTTTATTTTTATTCCGCTCTATCGGCGAAGTTTCGTCGACAGCGAGTGTCCACCGCGGCGATCGCGAGGCGAGGCGGTGCCGAATGGACGAGTACTATTGGAGCAATACTGGAGTACTGTGCGTTAACCCTAAGCCCGTAACAATTGTATTAAAACACTAGCTGTTCCCTTGCGGCTTCATCGGCGTGAAATTATAAAATGTTTACTTCATTGTTTACCTACATTTGACAAATTATCAATTGCAAATGTCAAAATGACATGACATGATGACAAACTATGGCAATCTTGCTTCCTTGATGTTGGCAGCAACTTATGGTCTCTTTCCCACATTAGGGTTTTTATCCAAAATATTTACCCCCTAAGTTTAATGGCGTGAAAATGTATAGCCTAAAGCGTGACGAAAGAAAAAAAGAATTATTCAAAAATATGCTGTAATTGCTGACATCTTAGACAACGAAGAAGTGTGTGTTTACGCTTTATTATATTAGTATAGATGTCTCTATTTTTCAAGTATGTAAGCATGCAAGTCTGAAAGAGATGATGACAATGTGTGTTATACAGTTTGGAAAGTGGAAACAGTCGTTTAAAATCATCAGCTATATCTTACTTCTTACTAATATTATAACTGCGAAAGTTTAGATGGATGGATGTTTGTTAGAGTTTGTAGCCTAAACGGCTAAACCGATTTCGATGAAATTTGGTATAGATGTAGGGGATAGTCTGGAATAACACATAGGCTACACACTTTTGTTATTTTTAATCCCACGCGGACGGAGTCGCGGGCGAAAGCTAGTATTTTTGTAGATTTATGTTTCTTTGATAATCTCATTATTTTTTTATTATTCAAATTTATTCGAAATAAAATATGTTTTATTCATATATCTGACGTCATTACTGACTGACGTTAAAAACTTGCAGGACATGGTGTTTTAATTTTTTTTTATAGGGGCTATAAAAATTTGTATACGGATTTGTGTTATAATAACATTTATTATTATTATATTGTGAATATACTGATACCGGTAATATTATCATTTATTTTAATAATACAGGTTTTACTTTCAAACCAATTTGATTTGAAGGAAATCGAAGCTAAGAAAGGACGTTATCAATGCCGACTATAACACATAAGTATACGTCGCTTAAGTTGACACGTCGGGCAGTTGGGTACTCTTGTTCCCGACGTGCCAACACAAATTCCGGGTTCTATATCTCGTTCAACGTTGGCGATACGACTATATCTATAACCATAAGTTTGTTTAACAAAATTAAATTAAACCAGTTAAAATAGGAAATTTTCCATATTTCTTAAGAGGTATTCTACATAATGTATGCAATATATGTATCTTTATATTTAATCTTTAAATAATCTAGACGACGGTTAAAGAAAACGAAAAAACTAATTTTAAATATACAACTGAAGCTTATTAAAAACATCCGTAAACGTTTATACAAAAACTGTTAAAACTTAATTATCATTTTAATTTATAAGAAGACGTTATGAGTTGAATAATTAAACAAATTAAAATCAACTAATAATAATTACTACACCAACGTTTTACTTCAAAGCAAACAGAATGGACGTTAGTTCCAAGTATGACACACCATATGTATATTATTATTAGTCCGCGACTTCGTACAAACTTCGGTGGGAAGTCGTTGGATGCGTAAGGCGGAGGACCGCTTTCTGGGGGTTTGAGAAAGCTCTATTTCCAGCCGTGGGCAAATAAAAGCTGATGGTGACCTTTTTTTTTTCGCTGGGAAAATGCATTTACGTTATCAGGGGGGGTATGTGGGACTCGCCGGCCAAGAAGATGGAGGATGGCCGGAATACCCACTAAAAACCCAGCGGTGTTCCTTCAGTTCGCCTGTGGCTGGGTCGCGGGAACGCTCACGCTTTCTTCCGCGACCAACTGATGATGACCTCATCCAAGCCGAATTAAACACTTGTTAGGTAGCCCATGTGTTCTTCCAAATGAAAAATTATCTTCAACTGTAATGTTTTTGCGGAAATTACTCGAACGGATGTAAGTGAAATTAGAGGAAAGTGCATAATAAGTAAAGCTTATACTGAAAAGTAAAAAATAACTCTTTAATTTGTATTCTGATCGATCAATAGCCGACCACTAGGTTATCTTATTTGTTAATATCCTCATTTTGATAAGGCAACATATGGTGTATTAATCTGTTAAATCAATTTTTATATCTGTTAAGCAACAATTTAATTGGTATTTTCCACTTACACCTGATTGATAGGACGATTATATATGTGTGTATGGATATGTACTAGTATATTTTAACTATGAAAGCGCTTGATGTATGTTTTAACAGTAACAGAGCAGTACTGGTACAAGAAAGCCCCGCTGGACTGAGATATCACGACATAAAAGACAGATTTCTTATGTATTTGTGTGCCAGAGGTCAAAATTAAGCCCAGACAGGCCAAATTTTAGCCCAAGAGGGCTAAATTCTATCCATCTTTGGCTGAACAAAATCAAATAATTTTATAAGAGGTGGGAGATTTTTTCTTATTGATTTATGCCTATGAAAAGGATGGTAAGACGTATAGGGAAGGAGGAGAAATACGTATAGGAACAGAAAATATCTTTCTATAAAGTCCTCGTCTGAAACATTTGCTTTAGCATATTAATGCATGCATATTAACACACCTCCGTATTTAACGAAATCAGGTGATCGCTTGTCGTTTGACTTTTTTTTAAGTAAAGAGAAGGCTGTCGATTCATATTCTTCTCAGGAGTTTTATTTTACGTTAATTAGGGGTACAATGAGTTGAGTTTTAAGTGAAAGTAATGCAAAGGTCGGCGGAAACTGACCTTGGCCTACATTATTTTTTAAACGTGTTTTAATAAACAGTTATTACCAGTCAGATAGTAACCGTAGATTTCCCTTGCTGCAAACGTCAATACAAGCATAATGACATTTCAATGATTATAAAGAGACTAGCTGTTGCTCGCGACATCGTCGGCGTGAAATTAAAAATATGGGGCGAAAAATGGTTTAGGTTCAAAAATACGGGGAACCTATGTAAAATATATGTATATAACCTACAAACAAAGAGATTCAATAAATATATATAGAGGAAGCATAGTTGACACTTCACTTGAGACATTGTGAAAGTTTAGATGGATGGATGGATGTTTAGAGTTTGTGGTCTAAACGGCTGAACAGAATTCGATGAAATTTGGTATAGACGTAGATGATAGTCTGGAAGAACATATATGCAACTCACTTTTGTTTTTTTTAATTCCACACGAACGGAATCGCGGGCGAAATCTACCATAGTTAATTATATTTAAGAGGTTATATTTTATTTTGTGACACTGTTAACTTTATTTTTATAAATATAGACAGCTTATTATATTATAATATTGTAAAAATGTGTTATTACATGTCAATACAAGGACACGATGTGGCGTACTAAATTGGCAATTAACATATTACCTTTCGAAGAAAGTACCGGTGAAAAAAAAGTTGTTTATTCTGTCTAGTCTATTTCTAAATATCTCTGTCTACAAATCATCAAACGATGTTCCAAAACCGACCGCTTGAAACTCTCAATAATTGTTAAAGAAATCCGTGTGTGTCTGCCTTTAATTCTAATCTAACAGTCATTTAATTGTGAATCATTTTATTATCAGTTGTGATTGGATTAAACTTTGGATATTGACCGCGATGACGAAGAATTTAAAACCGTCAGTCATCACACAAGCCCAGAACATTTCACTCTGGAAAGTCAAGACAGAACGTTGTATAATTAAATGCTATCATAAAATAAAATTAGTAATTAATAAAAAAAAAACCTGATTAAACCCCATCAAAATCATATCAATCCTTTATGCGAATATGCAACTAACATACATACAAGATAATTACGTATTCGCATACAATTTTTTAACTATGTGTTAGTTAGGCAATAAAATTCTTAATTTAAAACGATTTGACACGATAAATAAATACTTTTTTTTCTAGTTTATACTATCTACATTATGCAAGGCCGTAAGATTAATATAACAGGAACAAGCATATGAACTGTATTTATAACACCATAAAGTACAAAATAATTAATGAAAAAAACATTGGATTTATCATTAATCCCTGATAATCATTTATAGATATTTAATAAATATGGCGATAGTAACCGGATGCATTAATTAGTTTTCGGAGTTTAAGTAAACGAGGTGCTTTTTCGACATTAAAAAAAAACAAAAATGTCTTTCTACGGAAAAGTTTTCGCTGTTGAGAGCCAAGAAAATTACGACGAATTCGTCAAGTCTATGGGTATGTAATTTTGAACAAAGATTCTTCTCCGAATTCACTTTAACCATGTTTTTCACGTTTTATTTTACCGTTTCACTTTAATAATTACTAGTCATCGACCTTGAAAAATAATTAGTTAAGAGTAAGGTCAACAAACCTTACACAATATCCATTAAGTTATACTTTTAATATCAAGTACTAGCTGTTCCCCTGCGGCTTCGTCCGCGTGAAATTACAAAAACTTTTATTTTATTGTTTACCTACATTTGTCAAATCAATTGCAAATGTCAAAATGACATGACATGATGACAAACCATGGCAATCTTGCTTCCTTGATGTTGGCAGCAACTTATTATCTCTTTCCCACATTAGGGTTTTTATCCAAAATATTTACTCCCTAAGTTTAATGGCGTGAAAATATATAGCCTAAAGCGTGACGTAAGTGTAGGGCTTTTTATTAAAAAAAGAATTATTCAAAAATGTGCTGTAATTGCTGACATCTTAGGCAACAAAGAAGTGTGTGTTTACGCTTTATTATATTAGTATAGATTGCCATTGAAAACATTGATTGGTATATAGAAAAAGTAAGCTTAGCAAAGTATTTTCATTAATCTCTGAAAACTTCGTCATTTACAAAGTTAGTTTGTATAAATGTTCGCAAGATACGGTTTGTTGTTTAAGATCCCGATATTTCAGCTCAGTTACATCCGCCATCACCATATGAGCACATATATCTCCAAAAACACTATCGTTGTAAGAAACTCGTGTCTTACAAAATAAATATAAAAAAAAGTTATTTATATCGTTATTTTGTTTGTTGATTTTTCTAATTATGACGCACCAACTATACTTTTAGTATTCTGCGTAGTTTTCATTTTTTTTTAACAATATCCCTCGGCTTCAGGTCTTCCAGAGGAAAAGTCGAAGAACCTATTAGAATACAACCCAAGCCAGAAGATTGAAAAGAACGGTGATGAGTACACTATCACCGTTTACACGAAGAATGGAGAAAAAGTTTACAAAGCCAAATCTGGTGTTGAATTCGCTGACAGCTTTAGAGAGCTACCCGTAAGTACACAAACACACCGGCCACTAAGAGCGGGCGCACACCTTTGACTAAACTATCGCACAATTGTTGTGTATTTGATTGCAGCCAATTCAACTGTTTAACACAACTCAAAATCGAGTAGTGTGCGCACCTCCATATAAGCTCATAGGAATCAAAGCGAGACTAAACGGTTGTGCGATAGTTTAGTTTCAAGTGTGCACTGCTTTTAGACTACTAGCATGACTTTTTATTCCTAAAGTAAAAGAAGTAACAAAAATAAATTTCACAGTAGTTATAATCCAGTTACAAGTTGTCGAAATATAATATGTCAATCTTACTTAATATTTAAAATGCGAAAGTTTATGGATGGATGGATGGATGAATGTTTGTTACTACTGCTACTGTCTAAAATCATACTAATATATTCTAATATAAATGCGAAAGTTTAGATGGGTGGATAGATGGATGTTTGTTAGAATTTGTAGCCTAAACGGCTAAACGGATTTCGATGTAATTTGGTATAGATGTAGAGGATAGCCTGGAAAACACATAGGCTATTTGGTTTTGTTTTTTTTTAATCCCACGAGGACGGAGTCGCAGGCGAAAGCTAGTATAGCATAATTGTAGAACATAGTCTGGAGCACGAAGGATTCTAATTTAGTTTACTTTTAATTCGATAATGACTGTCTTAAATATCGCCACCTAACGTTCTACCTTATCTTAACACTGATATATTATGGAACAGATAAGCTATGCATACGTTTTTAGGTCGAAATAGATAGTAAGCGCTATGATGTAAGATAGTGTGCCCTATTTTTTTAGTATTACTAAAGGTGTGTCTAAAACAGTCTTTATTAAAAGTAACACAACTACATTATACCTGAAAAAAGGGTTCGTTTCCCACATATTAATATAAGATATACTATTTGGCTTGTATGTATAATATGTTGTCTTATAAGACAATTGTCATAGTCAAGTGAGGACTCGGTGACATTGAAATTTACATGGGCATAGAAAAAGGCATAATAGGCATACAAACAGTGGAAAAAGGTCTTGTGAGACTTTACATTGACAGGGTGGCGCTAGTGATGGTGATGATTCATAATTTCGTTTGAAATATACTCATCGGGCCAGATAACGATATCGGTCTATAATATTTTCACTCAAATAGGCGGGAAATTAACGTCTTTGAATACACATGAGCTCTTATAAAACAATCTTTTATTTAAAATTCCAGGTCAAAATCACATTCACGATTGACGGCAATAAAGTGACGCAAATCATCAAGTTTGACATCGGCTTCACTCTTACCATCAATAAGGAATACTTTGATGGTGAACTCAAAGAGGTAAAATAATTAAATAAGGAAAAATATACAAATAAGAAACATATAGCAAGATGTAGCCAGCGACTTCTGCATTGTCGAACAAAACTGAAATAGTTTTTATTTTTGTCTAGCATAAATTTAGCGTCATACCAAAGTGTCATCATCATCAACTTGCCCTTATCCCTTACGGAGGGTCGGCACAGTATGTGCTACTCTTCCATACATTTTATCAGCCGTCACATCTGAATCCACTCCCTTCTTAAGCATATTTTCTTTCACACATATCCAATCCATCCATACTTTCTTCGGTCTTCCTCTTCCTTTGTAGCCATCCACATTCATTCTTAACACTTTCTGGTTTCTACTGAAAGATTTGCACAGATCGGAATGCACATTTAGTTATAGTTTCGTCATTTTAGTACGTCTAAATGTAATATTAATAATGATATTATGTTTTCCAGGAAATTTCCCACAGCCTGTGGGATGGTGTTGCCCGTAAAGTCTACAAGCCCTTGTAAAATCACGTAGATTAAATTAAATTTTTGTAGTTAATGAAAGAAATATGTATGAGTTAATTAATTTGTTTGTTACTTTACAATTTAGTATATTTTTTTTAAATAAATGGTAAAAATGAATAAAGTATTTTTATTTTTTACTAGCTATCGCCCGCGACTCTGTCCGCGTGGAATTAAAAAAAATAAGTAGCCTATGTGTTCGTCCAGACTATCGTCTACATTTATGCCAAATTTCATCGAGATCCGCTTAGCCGTTTAGGCTACAAACTCTAACAAACATCCATACATCTAAACTTTCGCATTTATAGCATAAAGTAAGATTAACACGATAGAAAGAAAAAAAGATCAACTTATTCTAAACATAATAATCCTGTTATGATGACCACTATATGTGGAGTCCTTGCAAAATTTATCTAAATAGGAAAGATTTTTATTATTATATGGATAAAGTGGCTAAAACATTTTTTTTTTAAATGAGGTGGCAAAAGAGACAAGCGGCTACCTAAATCCGCCGAAATGTGAAACAACCGCTGTCCATAAACATCCCCAATTGCAGATGCGTTCCCTGCCCTAAATCGACGGTGGAGGAGACGCACATAAAGAGGATATTTCCCCTTCCTATGCGTCTGCTCCACCATCAAATCCACATTCCCATCCTTTCCTTTCCTATGGAAAGGGGCTGAAGTTGGGCCTCCTGCACCACACTCATCAGACGAAACTCAGAACTGCTCCCGCTTCACGCCTGTCTTCTGTGTGGTCGTGGTATTGCACCGGGCGAGCCGACCCATTCGTGCTAAGATGTTAAAGCGGGCTCTACCGCTGTAAAATTAGACACTCGATTCCCCCGAAATTAGCGTAGTAATCGCTACATATTGATCTAAATGTAGTTAAAAAGCTTCAATTGCTTACACAAGGATATTGATTACTCCGTTTAGCTGCTTTTCCGTCTTTCTAGTCAATATGAAAAAGATCTCATAAGGTTTCAAACAAACGCTCATCAGACGAAACTTGGAATTACTTCTAGCAAATATTGTTGATCGAAGTGGCTATATTCTGTACGGTCGTTGATTTCACCAGTCGAACAAGTAATTCCTACAGTTGCTGATGTTTCTGCGTACTCGGTCACTGATAAATCCTACTATCTTATCTTTAAAATATCATGAGACCATACTTAATCAAAAAAAGGACTTTGAACATTGTATTGTCAAGGCAAAGTTTAATCCTTGTTTACTTTAATACTTTTATTGTTATTAAAGATATAATTAATATCTTTTACCTTCAAGAAGAATCAAATCGCGACTAAACAGTTGTGCGATATTTTAGGCAAAGGTGTGTGCACGCTCTTAACAAACTACGCCCAATTGCTTCCGCTTGACGGGTTAATGTAGAATACGATTCTACAACTGTTGAACTGTACTTAGGGGAGTCCGTGTATGGAAATACTTAATCTAATCTAATAAAAAACAATGTTTTTAAATCATTACTGTATACGACAAGTGTTACACTTGGATTAAACTTTGGACTTCGACCACTGACTCAGAATTCACAACGATAGTCATCACTCAAGCAAGACAAGATAATGATGAAACACCGTGCCTGAAGATGATGTAAGACTGGCTAGAGTTGCACAATGCCTAAAGTTTTTTAAAAATACAAAATTGTTGAATAATTTCATGAACTTACTTTGGCCGTTTATTTTTTACATCATAAAGAGGCAAACGAGCAAGCGGCGAAGCGACCGCTATCCATAAACATCCCCAATTGCCGAAGCGTTGCATACCCTTTATCGATAGAGGAGGAGACGCACAGAGGATATTTTCCCTACATATAGGTCTCCGCAACCGTCAGATCCACTTTCACTTTCCCTTTCCCTTTTCATCCTTTCTTTATAAGAAAAGGGTGGTAAAGGGAGGAGATTAAAATTAAGCCTTTTTTTATATACGATAAGGTGGCAAACGAGCAAGCGGCCACCTAAATCCGCCGAAATGGCGAAGCGACCGCTGCCCATAGACATCCGCAATTGCAGATGCGTTGCCTACCCTAAATCGTCGGAGGAGGAGACGCACATAAAGAGGATATTTCCCCTTCCTATGCGTCTCCTCCACCGTCAAATCCACTTTCCCATCCAAACCCTTCCTTATAAGAAATGGGTGGAACGGGAAAGGGACTAAAGTTGGGCCTCCGGCACGCACACTCATCAGAGGAAACGCGGAATCGGTACCACTTCAGGCCTATCTTCTGTTTGGTCGTGGTATTTCACCGGGCCAGGTGGTGTTAGTGTTAGTGTTAGGTGTTAAAGCGGGATCTACCACTGGACCACGTTTAAGCTACAGGCAATAAAATCGAATTACGCACAGTCGCGGAAACCCGCGATGTTCCATTTACTAAAAAATGTTTTGTATCTTGCGACGACACAAACTCCGCCGCTTATAAATAACCAATTAAGTTGCGCAAACGATGGGAAAATAATAAAAAGCGATTGGACACATAACACTGACCGACGATTTTCTTACAGACACATTTAAAAGTTGCCACCTATTGGTTATAATTGCGCGTCGCCTCGTACAAAACTTTCCAACGTACTGGGTTTGGTGGAGCTTTTAATGTGAACACCGCCAGATTCCCCCACTGTACATACACAAACCCATTGTATCTTACTGATATTTTCTTTATAGGGCGGCGTTTTTGCCGCCCTCGTCGTCATTCCCCTGACATTTAATACCTCAGGGGCCTGGGGTGCGGGTGTATTAATTTTTTCAGTTTGTTTTTATTAACAGAGTTTATCTTACTGATATTAGAAATGCCAAGGCTTGGATGGATGCATGTTTGTTAAAATTTGTAACCTAAACTGCTGAGCGGATCTCAATGAAATTTGGCATAGCTGTTAAACATAGACTGGAGGAACACAGGCTACTTGCATTTGTTTTTTGTTAATTCCTCGCCGACAGAGTGGCGGGCGAAAGGTAGTTACATATAAATATAACTCAAATCCACGACTTAGAGGATAGACAGAGATCACCAATTTCCATTTTTCACGGTCTAGGTATACCTTTATCGCCTATATGGATTAGTTTCTTCATTATATTTATTTAAATTATTATCCATAAAAAAAAAAACATTTTATCCCCATACTATTCTATAATACAATTTTTTTTTTCGATAATTTATTTCATTCAATATTATCTTCACTATGCAGAATAGATAGCTATTAAAAGTCAATCAGATTAATTCGCGAGAAACAGACATTGACTTGATCACTATTTGTATGATTGTAAAGTGTAAAATAATTAACGGAGAAAATGATTAAATTTATCATTAATCTCCGATAATAATTTCTTGGATACTCAATAAATATGGTGGTTTTGACCATATGCATTAATTAACTTTTGAAGTTTAAGTAGACAAGGTGCTTTTTAAATAACAAAAAAATAAATCAAAATGTCTTATTACGGGAAAGTTTTCGCTGTTGAGAGCCAAGAAAATTACGAAGATTTCGTCAAGTCTATGGGTATTATAAGCTGCTTATATTTATTTCATTGGTATCTAAGCATATTACTGGCAAGGATTATTGCTAAAGAGTTTTTTTTTTACAAAAGGCAAATACAAATGAACATGGTTTTCATAATGTTGACGCCATTTCAGATTTTCGCAGCAAATATATTCTGATATCTTTCAAATCTTACTTATTCAATTATTTCTTTGGTTCAGGTCTTCCCGAGGACAAAGCGAAGTTGCTACTGGAGTCCAAGACGAATCAGAAAATTGAAAAGAACGGAGATGAATACATTTTTACCGCATACACGAGGCATGGCGAAAAAGTATATAAAACGAAGTCCGGTGTGGAAATCACTGACAGTATTAGAGACATACCGGTAAGTAACAATCACTACAATAAATAGGATTTTACATCAATGATCTTTATTTGTATAGCTCTCGCCCGCGATTTTGTCTGCGTGCAATTAAAAAAAAAACTAAGTAGGCTATGTGCTCTTCGAGACTATCCTATTCATTTATGACAAACATCGAGATCCGTTTAGCAGTTTAGGCTACAAACTCTAACAGACAACCATCCATCTAAACTTACGCATTTATAATATTAGTAAGATCTATTTCTTGTTTATGGCTCTCCCTCAGCGGATTGGGCCAGTGTCGAGTGTTTATGGTTATTGTATTTGTTAAAGACTGGCAACAATAATCTTTACTCTGCTTATGGGGATGTCTCGTGGGTATACAAGCGGTATAGAGATTTTAAACTTATGAATTGAGTACTCCTGTTGATACACCTAAAAAGGACAGACACAAAACATTTACATGTTGTTAGTATAAGACGTACAACTTATAATCTAATATTATTGGTGTTAATATAATCACATAATATATATACAAAGGGGGAATTTACATAAGTTATGAGAGTCTTAAAGTTGATGGGACGAGGGATAGAATTAGGAAGTATACCCATTAGGGATGTATTTCTCTTAGTACAAGTAAAAAATATATGATCCACCGTTCCTTCATCCAATCCGCATTCACACAATGAGCTATCTTTCACTCGAATTATTGCTAAAAATACAGGAGTGCAAGCGTGGCCTAAACAAAGTCGACATATCGTCAACGTTATATGTTTATTTGCACCAGGGAATTTAAAAAACCATGGTCTAACTGGTATAGTGTCTTGGATGTCTGCAAAATAATTACCTTTATTAATTGAAGAATCGAGCCACACATTTCCAACCAGAAACAAGATTTTCTCTCGCTAAGGGCATTAGTAAGATATCAATACAAACACTATATTCTGTTTTTCCTTATTTTGAACGACGTTAAAGTATGATATATGAGTGATTCTCTTTCGGCCAAATTATTGCTGCAGAGTAAAAGTCATTGTAAATTCTATAGTTATTCGTACTTATACTTAGATCTTATATTGAACGTTAATTTTTTACATATAACATATAATTTTTTACATATAATTTAAAAAAATAAAATAAAAAAAAACATACAGACGACTTGAGTACCTCCTTCTTTTGGGAAGTCGGTCAAAAAGTGGCAGAATTTTAGTACCCTACTTCTCACTCTAAATAGCTCAAAATTGTTAAAGAAATGTTCCGTTTAATTTGAATAAACCTATTGTGACACCATAACACAATTATGAACTTTTTTATACAATAAGGTGGCAAACTAGCAAGCGGCCATTTAAATCCGCCAAAATGGCGAAGTGACCGCGCCCATAGACACCTGCAATTGCAGATGCGTTGCTTAACCTAAATCGACGGTGGAGGAGACGCACAGGATTTTTCCCCTTCCTATGCGTCTCCTCCACTTTCCCATCCAATCCTTTCCGTATAAAAAAAGAATGGATCGGGAAAGGGACTAAACGTGGGCCTCTGGCACCACACTCATCAGACGAAATGCGGAATTGCTTCCACTTCACGCCTGTCTTCTGTGTGGTCGTGCTATTATACACGGGGCGAGCCGACCCTACAGTGCGAAGTTGTTAAAGCGGGCTCTACCACTGTTAAACGTTCTTAAGATGCTCCTCTCTGTACCGTTTATCTACACATTTTCTTTACACACTTCTATTAATACGTATTATTAATCCTTTTGTTCTCATAGACAATATAGACATGTCACTGCAGAAACCTACTGTTATATTGTTGCAGGTCAAAATCACGTTCACGATCGACGGCAATAAAGTGACGCAAGTCACCAAATTCGAGTCCGGCGTCACTCTTACCAGCAAGAAGGAATTCTTCGATGACAAACTTACCGAGGTAAACTAAAAAATGATTATAAAATAGACAACGTAGGTTATGTTAGACTATGGCATATTATAATACTGCTCTGTTCTATTTGATTTTATTAAATTTATTTTCGCATTTAATTTCAAGCTTTTGTCTGAGACTTCGTCCGCGCGAAATTAAATACATTGAGGGACACAGTTAAAGTTAATGGAGAAAAGGTACAGGCGCGGAACTCCGTGGTGTTGCACTTTCAGAAAACATAGATTATGTTTCCGCGTTGTCGTCTTAATTTGTATAAAAACATTAAAACTTATAGAGATGTAATGTGGAACACTGCCAGATTTCCCGTTTGTATTTAAGTATTTTTAATAGAAAACAAAACTATTTGATCACAAATTTTGGTCGTATTTCTACCAATTGGTGGACTACTAGTATACCTATATAATAATAATTCATTAATATTTTCTTTTGCAGGAAATTTCCCATAATAAGTGGAATGGTGTCGCCCGTAAGGTCTACAAGCCTTTGTAAAACGATGAACATATTTTTTTTGGTTATTTAACAGAAGTCACCAATAACTAATTGTAACATGAAAATAAAACTGTAATGATTTGGAAATGTACAGTTTATTTAATTTTTCCTGTCCTCATTATTCTAGCAGTACCTTAAATTTGACTAGACAGGCTACAAGCCGTGGTATGTTGTGCCTATTTGATTTCCGCCATTTTGACTGACAGTAGTGATTTCTAGCAGTGTTGGAAACGAACCAACTAATAAGGGTTAGAATGAAGACACTCAAATATATTACTAATATAAGATTATTGTCTGCGGGAGAACTAATTATCATACTTCATACTTCATACTTCATACTTCATACTTCATACTAATGTTATAAATGAGAAAGTTTAGATGGATGGATGGATGGATGGATGGATGGATGGATGGATGTTTGTTAGAGTTTGTAGCCTAAACGGCTGAACGGATTTCGATGAAATTTGGTATAGATGTAGAGGATAGTCTGGAAGAATACATAGGCTACTCACTTTTGTTTTTTTTTATTCCACGCGGACGGAGTCGCGGGCGAAAGCTAGTTAAATATAATTGTCGTAAAAGTACATAAAAGACAATAAGATACACTGATACGCCTGTAAAGAAAATATTTTTTTAGCATAATCATTGTAAACACAAATAAATTTTAAAGAGCCAATAGCCTTATGATTAAGGGTATAGATTCCCGTGTGGCTGAGGGTTCGAAACCCGGCATTCAACTGTTAAGTTCGACTTTCTTTGACTGTTTGTAAAACATATTCACTAGCATAGCAATGGTACAAGCAATATTAGTAGACTAGCTTTCGCCCGCTACTCCGTCCGCGTGATATTTAAAAAAAAAAACAAAAGTTAGTAGCCTATGTGTTCTTCCAGTCTATCCTCTACATCTGTACCAAATTTCCTCAAAATGCGTTCAGCCGTTTAGGCTACAAACTCTAACAAACATCCATCCATCTAAACATTCGCATTTATAATATTAGTATGATTAGTATGATATTAAGTATGATTAACAAAAGTCTATCAACATTTTGAATAATTTTTTTTGCACAGTATTTCGGCAATGTAAACTCAAAACACTTGAGTCACTTGATAATCGGAACGTAATCAATATAAGTACAGTGAACTTTGTATTGCAAAGACGTTATTTCAAAAGGTACATATTGATAAGAGCGATAAAAGTAAAGTTTAGGTTACACACAATGATACAATTATCCTTCTAAAATAATGGTTAAAAATTTCAATACTAACTTTCGCCCACCATTCCGTCCGCGTGGAATCCAAAACAATTAAGTAGCCTTCCAGATTTCACAGATGTGGAGGATAATCTGAAGGAAAACATCCTATACATACATACATACAACAACAAAGTGATGCAACCTGCACATATCTGTAAAGAAATTCAAAGATATGTGTGAAGTCTACCCATAGTGGGCTAGCATTTTTGACTATGGCCTAGTTGCTACTAACTTAGGATTCGAGCTCCTCAGTAGGGACATATAGAGAGATGATGATTCATGCTTGATTAATTTTCTACAGTATGAACACACCCCCAATAAAGATAAATCGAATAGATTTATAATTCGCGGTACCATTTTGCTATCTAATATCGAATTGGATATATAGGCCAGTAAACGACAATTTTCTTTAATCGTTGTTCAAATTCGGTTTTGAATTCGTACTCGCAACAAAATGGCGTTCGAAGGCAAGCTGTACGTGCACGATAGAGATGAAAATTTCGAAGGTTTCATTGCTACTTTGGGTATGTATAAACGACTGATACTGGGTTTCTGAGTTTCCATTTATTTTGTCATTACTTGGGGATTAATTAGTGCTAGGTTGACCTATGTTTCAACTGAGTAAAACTCAAATTACGTAGTTCGCAGGACGCATTTCATGAATTTATCAACAATAAACACTAACGAATGGTTAAAGCTGGGAAGAGGACATAACGGCTTCACCATAAAAACTTACACAGTATTTAAAATACATTGAAGCTAAAACATACGTCAAACCCTTTTATTCCGTGACTGATCCCGGTTTTTTAAGTATTCTTAACTAAAAACCTATACATTGAATTCTTGTCCGAGAATTAAATGTAGTCAACAATGATTACTCGAAATTCTATTATTTTATAGTAAACTAGCTGTTCCTGTGCGGCTTTAATATAATTAAATAACTTTTGTCAAATGTCAAAATTCAAATGCACAAATGACAATTAAGGTCTTTGACATTGACAATTTTGCTTCTTTGATGTTGGCAGCAACTTATGGTCTCTTTCCCACATTGGGATTTTTATTCAATTTATTTACCCCCTTAGTTTACTAACGTGAAAATATACAGCCTAAAGCGTGACGTAAATGTAGGGCTTTTTATTAAAAAAAGTATTATTCAAAAATATGCTGTAATTGCTGACATCTTAGGCAACAAAGAAGTGTGTGTTTACGCTTTATTATATTAAGTATAGATGTAGTAAATAGTTAAGAAGTATGTACGTTTGCTACCGGTTTTATATTAGTTTTACACATGTAAAGTAAACTTTTATCTTTTTTATTGAATCTTTTTCTCAAAAACTACTAAACCATTTACAAATCAAACGCTTTACATTTTCACTAATTTTCGATTTATTTTTGTTCACGGGCAACAGTTAGCGCTTTTAATTCTTCTTGTTATTAAAAATAATCGTATATATGTGACAAGGTTGAATGAATGTTAAGGCGAAGGACATGCGGAATTAATTTCTGTAGATAAATAAAAATTTATGGCGACAAATTATATCTACAACTAAACGATATTGAGTCACACATGAAGCAGATAAAAGTTTTGTAGATAAAAGTTTACTAATTTATTGATTGATATGATTACGGCGAATATTATGAAAGCTGATAACTATATTATAACCTAACTAAAGAATTAAAAATCACCTCATTACACTATGTAAATACTAGCTTTCACCCACGACTCAGTCCGCGTGGAATTAAAAAAAATAAAGCAGTCTAAGTGTCCTTCCAGACTATCCTCTACATCTATGCCAAATTTCATCGAGAACCGCTGAGCAGTTTAGGCTACAAACTCTAACAAACATCCATCCATTTAAACTTTCGCAGTTAAAATATTAGTAAGAAGTAAGATAGAACTAATCATAGGTGTTGCAACCCGATAATCTAGACTAGGCCTAGTGAAGGTAGCTATCAATGTAGTATGATTTAAAGTAATTTTTAATAACCCATTCACATTTTTCATTATAACCCTTCACCAGTGACGTTCTTTTAACTAATTCCTTAGCGTACTTGAAGGTGAAGTGGTGCAGTAAAGAAAGCGATTGAGGCGCCCCCTATAATAAATGTTGTACGTTTCTAGTGACTATTCGCGATAGATACACTCAAAAGTTTTACGCAAAATAAATAACGATGAAATATTTTATTACGGTACTTATGATGAAAGGGCCAAATAATTATACTTTCAGGCTTGCCTGAGGACAAGACGGAAAGACTGAAGAACTACAAGCCTAATCACAAGCTGGAGAAGAACGGGGACACTTACACGATGACGTCATTATCTGAAAGTCGCAACCATGTTATCACGTTCAAGCTCGGCGAGGAGTTTGACGAGACGGTTGTTGAAGGACGCACTGTGAGTCTATTACTGTTTTTTTTAATCTATTACAATATTTTTATTTGTCTCTATTCAAAACCAATTATCAACATAAACAATCTGCATTTTTGGCAGAATCTCGTGAATTTATAAATAATTCTCTGTGCATTCATTTCGTTGGTTGTTTGAATCACGGCAATAACTAGTGACTTCTCAAAGTTTTAACGTTTATGGTGTCACATAGTAATTGCACCTTATTGATGTATCAACAATTAACTCGAGCTAGTTAAAGGATAAACTGGTTAACATATTATGATTACACGTAATTGAAATTATTACAAATTAGTGAATATTTACAGGCAAAGACCACCTTCACCCTTGATGGCAACACCTTTACACAAGTCCAGAATTTTGGAGAAGGCACCATAACTACAAAGAGGGAGTACTTCAGCGACAAACTGGTCGTGGTAAGCTATACAGATATATTTTTAAGAACTAAAACAAATAGTAACTGTTTTGTTCGTTTCTTTCAAAATAGTTGAGAAAAGTATTAAGAGATTTTCAACATAATATTTATTTAAGAAGCGCCTGAAACAAAAATAGGAGCAAATCAGCATGTTTAAATATTTTTCAGAACTTTTATCGTCACTTCTTTCCTAAATATTGCGATTTCCAAAAATATATATATTTTTCTTTATACCTTTATTTCAGACTATCAACAGGAGTAACTGGGACGGCACTGCAACCAGATATTACAAAGTTTAATGTCAAATTGAATCCATAATTTATTGTAATGACTATTTTTTATGACACTTTTTAATAAATTTTTCAAAATAATGCATTTACAAAGTTTTTTATTCCTTTCTGCCTATAAATATAAGCTTTTTTTCTTTTTATAATTGACTTTAATCCATCTTAAGTATTAAATTATGAAAACAAGCTTACGACGCGTCGTATTAGTTCATACCGTAAGTAAACAGTAGTAACTGCAGTCTTTTTCCTCTATCTAAATAATGTTTCCTTATATTGAGAGTCCTTAGTGATGTAATCATCTCTGAGTACGGAAATACCTAAGTTTTAATTTAGTGCAACCCTATAGTACTTTCTAGTACACAGCGACATATCTACACAAATTGCATTTACCTGTACAGATTACTGCAATTGTAAGCAGAGCGTGAACCTCGGACACTAAAACCGGTCCTACTCTGACGTAATCAATGCTTAGCTTGCGACAGTCAGAATTAGCGCCTAGTGATGTCAAACTATCGATGTAAAATCGATATCTGTTTACGATCATCGTTTGTTATTCCTGTGTCATTATCCTTGCTGTGCTAGGATGATCTGAAGAAGTGGATTAGGCAGGGGAAAGGACGCACAGGAGTCGTTTCCCGAGAGTATTCTGCTGAAACTCCTGTATGTAGCTATCCATGTTTTTAATAAAGATATCGTTATTTTTTGTATGTGTTTCGACAATGAAAACTTGATTTATCAACATTTATTCGTTAATGTTACGTTTAGGAAAATGTAGTTACACTAATAAAATATATTGCAATTAAAGTAAAGAAAAAAAATCGCTTAACATATTTTAATATCGATGTTAAGATTTGCACTGGTACAGCAAAGCGTGTGGGGCTATGAAAACTAGTTCAAAAGCGATTGTAACAAATCAAAACATAATTACAATTTTTTTATATGTTTATAGTTAACCATAACAAATTCACTAATCGCATTATCTTCAAAACTATTTGGTATAACGTACATTAATTATTATTTTCTTGTTTCCAAACATCGACGAAATAAGCAATAGGCACAGGTAGGCGAATACATTCTTTCTACGCATCCCCTCCTCTGTGGAAAGGTACATAATGCACCTACGAAGGCCTCTCTATGGACAACGGAAACGCTCACTTACTTATTTTTGGCGAATTCAAATGACCGCATGCGCGTTTGCTACGTTCTTTTTTGTTTGAAAAAGTAATTTCATTTTGACACAAAGAGCCAATGGTACGACATCAGTATATAACATATACTAATGTGGCATTAAGATCTATTTTTTCCACATGTAAAAATAATTATTTTGATAAAATACTGCTGTCAATCGCTGACTTTATGGCCCGACGGAGAAAGGGAAATGTTCGCTAACCGCTAGTTATGCGGTGTTGATTATTATTATTGCATATTCTAGTTTAATCTTATGGTGTCTTATGTAAGAGATACAAATTAATGTTATATAGATATAGATACATATTATAGCAAAGGAAAAAAGGTACTATTTCTGTACGTTCCCCTTTCCGTAGATTAAAGGTTGCCTACCTTTAAAACGACATATTGGCGAATTCAGGTATCCTTAATACTTTTACCTTATGTATAGTTATTATAAAGAGAAAAGATTTGGATTTTTGTATGTATTGTATACGTCGTGAGCAACAGCTAGTGATATATAAAAAAGAAAGGACTGACTTCTGAGATGACGGAAGATTAATCTGGAGGTCGAAAACCTGGTGCGCAGACTCTACGGAAGTGGGATAAGGACGGCGAGATGATGAACAAAGAACAGCGATCCCCAAAGTCGTCTCTCTTAAGGTAGACTGAAACTCGACTGAAATGTACAATGGAAAAACAGTTGTTTCACTAGTTGAAGAATAAACAGTAGTTAATTTAATAAGATGAGTCTTCTGCAATGGGTCTACGAGAGAAAAATTTTAGTAATCTTTGCTATAGGCACATATTATGGAACTAATAACAGCTAGTAGCTTAGTATAACATAAATATGTGTACTGTTAAGTAAACAGGTAAAACGAAATATTAGTAATCCAAAATTCTTACATAAGTTACCTCTCTGCCGTTAAAACAAACAATTTCAACACTCGCAATATCAATTATTTTGCATCTTACAAAATGTGTTAAAGTTCATATAAGACAAATGTCAATTTAAAAGAGTTTTTAAGTAAAAGATAAAAGTATCGTTACCCTAAGCGTTGGTTATTAATCATAAAGCAATTGGCCCGATCTTGGCACACTTTTCTCATTTGTACTAAGTTTGGGATTCTACAAGACGGAACTTTTTAATTTGACATGTCTGCTCCATTCCATTACAAAGGATTTTTTTTTAGTATGAGATGACAAAAGAGCAAACGGCCATTGGAATTTATTTAAGCCTTATCGTGAATTTTTTCCTCAAATTATTGAGATTTATTTCAACTACTAAAGTTATATGAAACTAATCCTTTTTTAAGCATGTATATTTTCTTTCGTGTTTTTTCTATATTAAAGAATAGTTAATTATTCCAAGATGGTTACTAAATTATTTTAAATAATATAGTAACTATTTATGCAATTATTTATTATAATTTATTAGTTATACGAGATAAAATTAAGTAAAACCTATTAATATTGAATTGAGTAAAGATTGTGAGAGGCATCGAATGGTAGTGGAATGCACCATCGGCCAGTTAGCGCCATGTCGCCGCGAGTGGTCACCGTTCTTGCGGTACTCGCCGTCGCCTTTGCAGACAGTCAAAATGATATTATCTATCAACTTACTGGTACGAAATAGAAGTATTCTTTTTTTTTAAAAAGGTCTTCTAACCTGGCTGAATTGTGTTGCCGTGTGATTTAAAAAAAAATCTTTTGGTTAGGTGCGGTGTTGTCTGTGGTGCCAGTGATTTTGGCGCGCTTTTATTGGAATTAATTTTTAAATATATTTAATCTACATTTTATTTTTGCATGTTTTGGTAAGGTTTTTATTTTATTGTGCTGTTGTGACGATTTGTATATTTATTTATTTACGTTTAATATTAAACGTTTGAACGTGTCTTTGTAAATTTCAAAAATTCACATACAGCTTGTTCTAATTACCAATGGTTAAAGAAATCTGATACTTATAACTTATTCGAAAGTCTTTGCCGGAGAAATAATCATAAGTTATTTGATTTAATAATTACAGCAATTAAAGAAAATTTTTGAGTTACTTGAATCTTGCCAGTTAAGCTATTTTATTTTAGATAAATCGTTTATTGACAATGTCGCTGTTTTGCTTTCTACTAATATTATAAATGCGAAAGTTTATATGGATGTTGTTACTACACATTATCAGACAGCTCAACGAAACTCGCTAAAAAGCAACGTCGAGCATAATCTAGAAGAACACAGGCTACTAATATTTTATTTCTTAATTCCGCGCGGACGGAGTCGCAGGCGACAGCTAATTAATAAGTTATTCATACCAATAGTGCAAACATGTCAATAACAATGCAATGCTAAGTGAATGCATTCTTCGCCATTGAAGTGGCTTTTCATTTAAATTTCATCGTATTGTTCTTTGTTTATAGTAATGTTTTCATTGTCTTTAAACATATACCAATCATAATAGCTAGTAAACAAAGAACCTTAAGATGGCGCGCACACCTTGGCTAAACTATCGCACAACTGTTTAGTCGCGCTTTTATTCCTATCAACTTATATGGAGATGCGTAGACTACTCGGTTTTTAATTGTGCGACTTAAATGTTGAATTGTCTGCGAAACAATCGACAATCGCATAGCAGTTGTGCGATAGTTACGAACGTTAGTTAGCTGGCATGTTATGTTCAAAAAGCCAAAGGTCAAGCTGACTATAGTTCTGAAGCCATCACTTTTTTTAAAGATAATTAAGACTGGCTTTAAAAAAAAACTTTAAAAAGATAACTCGATAATTAAGACTGGCTGCTATTATTTAATCTATACTAATATTATAAAGAAGATTCGTATTTTTGTATGTGTAACTCAAAAATTATTTGTAAATAACATAGACTATATATATGTTTTTTAATTTCACGCGGGTGAAGTCGCAAGCAACAGCTAGTATGCTAATAAGTTTGTTATATCACTTTCATATAAATTAATTGAGTATGATTGCTATTTTATACTTGGAAATGAGCAATTTCTGCTAATTGAATTAGAGGCGTAGTTAAGTTTATGTTTTTTTAATGCAATCGTTCTATATATCCAATTTTTACAAAAGAGGTCAAAATTATGTTAATAATGAAACATGTTACATCAAGTCCGAAGTTTTTAATCAGACAGATCGTAGCCGGCATATCCAGGGCACCTCGTGCGTTATGTAATACACTTTCTACTGAATGCGTATGTTTGCCTAAATAATGCCATAATGGTAGCTTATTGAAAATCTAGGTCAATATGCCAAATAGCATCTAGCAAAATAGCTTCAAAAAAGTGTAGTATAGACTGTCGTATACACATTCATACATATAATAAAAGTATCTCTGAGTAGGTTGCCGAAACATAAACACCAGTTTTTACATTTGTCTGTCTGTCTGTTCACAAAGCGTTTGCATCGGATAATCTCGGGAACGGCTATACAGTTTTGGACGGAACTTTGAGGGTAACGTGGCTGAATATACCGGGAATGCTACTTTTCTTTTTCTGCTAAATTGTGTGCTGACGAATTCGAACGTTCAAGCAAACGTTCAGCAGTTTAGGTTACAATCTCTAACAAACATCCATCCATCTAAACTATCTCATTTATAATATTAGTAAGATAGGTTATATGTCTATGGCATGGAAATTATCATTCAATTTTATTACGTGAAATGTTTTCATTATCTCTCGATTTCCGTTTGAACTTCAAACAGTATCGATCGGAAGAACATTGTTGTTGAGACCGGGACATTGACACTGCAGTATCATTTCATAGTGTCTGTTTATTAATATTAATTTATACTAATATAATAATGCGTAACTACACACTTTTTTTAATATACAATAAAGTGGCGAACGAGCAAGCGGCCACCTAAATTCGCCGAAATGGCTATTTAAATCGAAAAAAGGGGATATTTCCCCTTCTTATGCGTCTCCTCCACCATCAAATCCCCTTTCCCATCCAATCCTTATAAGAAAAGGGTGGAACGGGAAAGGGACTGAAATTGAGCATCCGGCACCACACTCATCAGACTGTACGCGGAATTGCTTCCACTTCACGCCTGTCTTCTGTGTGGTCGTGGTATTGCACCGGGCGAGCCGACCCATTCGTACTAAGATGTTAAAGCAGGCTGTACCACTGTTAAAGTTCTTGTTTATGTATGATGTCAGCAATCACAGCATATTTAACATTTGTAAATCAAAATTTCACGGAATGTAAACAAAAGAAAATATCTTTAGAATATCACGCCGTACGTCAACAGCTATCCTATCCTACTCCCGGTGCAACAGGTTTTTGTCCTGCACGTAACTCTATCATACGTCATCTCAGTCATCACTCCCTTCTTGATCATGTCACTTTTCACGCAATACATGCAACTCTTTCTAGGTCTACCTCTACCGGTGTACCCTTCCACACATATCAAACATTCTCCTTGTTACATGCGATTCATCCCTCCTCATAAAATGCCCATACCATGCTAACCTTTTACTCCTTACTTTCTCTACCACTGGGGCTACTCTCAAACTTGTATTAGATAATATTGATACAATTACGTACTACTAAGTCTTAAATAGTTATATATACCAACAAATGGACTGTCACTAATTTAGTCAGTGATTGACTATAGCCTAGTCATCCCTAACATAGGGTAGTCTCCAGGTCCCTCAGTGGGGACGTATGATGATGATGATGTTATTTGTCCACAGACGAGCAGTACTATGAGATGCCCCATCTCTTCCACCTGGACGAGTATGATGGTTGCTTAGCAACGGGAGACGTCTATTGCCTCGGGAGCTTCGAGCTGGCCGCTGATAATGACAACAAACTCTTCCAGACTATGCAGGTAAATAACAACTTTAAGCTATTGAATTAAGATTTAAAGTTCGTCTATGACACTAAACTTCTTTAAAAGTCTTCACTTCAGTGACATTATAAAAAAATATAGGAAATGAAAAGAAAAATTACAGTAAACATATAACAAAACATCACCCAACTTGCATCAAAGTATTATAAAACAAATTATTATTAAATTTAAAACATTTCGATTACATATCATCATCATCATCATCACCAGCTCACTATACGTCCCCACCGAGGGGCTCGGAGCCTACCCTAAGTTAGTGACTAGGCCATAGTCAACCACGCTGGCCAAGTGCGGGTTGGATTTTTTTTTTTATGGGCGTCCTTTTTGCCGCCCTCGTCGTTCCCCTGACATATTATAACTCAGGGACCTGGGGTGCGGGTGTGATAATTTTTTCACTTTAATCTTATTTACAAGGTTTCTAAATTTAAAACTAACACTACTACTAGTCTTATTACTACATCACAGAGTGCGGGTTGGTTGACTTCACACATATCTTTGAATTTCTCCGCCGATATGTGCAGGTTGCATCACGATGTT
Source organism: Papilio memnon (assembly GCA_003118335.3). NCBI lineage: Eukaryota > Metazoa > Arthropoda > Insecta > Lepidoptera > Papilionidae > Papilio > Papilio memnon. The sequence continues at coordinate 741,908 of LD689012.1, forward strand.
TTCCTTCACCGTAAGAACGTCGGGCAAATTAACTACATATGAAAATTCGAAATATCGAAAATCACATTGGTACATGGCGGGCTTCGAACTCAAAATCTGTAGATTACAAGTCAAGTGCTTAAACCCCTGAGCCACCGACGCTCTACTACATATACTCGAAGTTAAAACACGTTACAGTTCATGAATTAAAAAGTCCTCTTTTCACAGTCAAGGCCCATTAAATAAACATAACATAGAACTTGGTTGCATAAACTATTGCGTCAGTGAGCAGCGCGATGTAACGAGATAACAACTGTTAAAAAGAAATATAAAAACAGACGAATTAGAACCTCCTACATTTTGAAATCGATTAAAAACAGATTTAAACTTCTTTAGACATAAATATTACACAGAGACAATAAATGACAGACTTTAAAAGCGTTTTCATAAAATGACGGTCCCTACGTAAACTTAAGTAACTGCAAAGACCCAGTTTTAGAGGAGAGCGAAGAGCGTATTACAAATTGAAATTTCAAGAAAACGTCCATGCAATCTTACTTCTTACTAATATTATAAATGCGAAAGTTTAGATGGATGGATGTTTGTTAGAGTTTGTAGCCTAAACGGCTGAAGGGATCTCAATGAAATTTGGCATAGATGTAGAGGATAGTCTAGAAGAACACATAGGCTACTCGTTTTTGTTTTTTTTTTATTCCGCGCGGACGGAGTCGCGGGCGAAAGCTAGTAGTATAATAAACTATATATGTTTAACAACAGTTTTACTTTAGTTAAGTTTGTATTCTTTTTTACCATCATTCAGAAAACATGGAAATAAACGGCTAAATGAGAATATAAATCTATACAGATTTACCCTTACTCTTACTTGGAATCCCTATAGTAGTTATTTTTCTGAAAGATTTGTAAATGAAGTAATCCATTCAATGTACCTGTTAGTTCTTTTTTTTCTTTGTTGTTGTTATTCCTATTTGTTGACTAAATTGTTAGCTAAACATATCAACTGCAAGAAATATACTCTCCGGCGTTTTATCGTTTCGTATAAAAACTAGGCAAACGTAATTAAGTTAGTAATTCTATATTTCCTACATTTCGTACAAGGGACTGTTGAGAGTGAAAGGAGTTAGGGCATTTGGTGGGAGGAGGTCGATGACCGCTGTTTCTGTGTCAACAAGTAAACGTGATGCGGTTTTGATTTTTTTTTAATATCAAGTCGCAAAATTCTAGGTGGCCAGATATATTACTTTATGTCTACAGCACCTCTAGTTTTGCTTTCGTTACAACAAAAATATTTTTATTGTATTTTATCTTTAATGTGTTTAAATAATTTTCTCTTATCTTTGTGTGTTATTGTAATTTTTTTAATATCTATTGTCCGATTTTTTGTTATTTAACTATTAATTAAAATTATATGATAATCACGATTAAGGTTAAGTACAGCTTTCGAGCACGCATCGTTAACTACACGCATCAATCATTTAACTCTTTTACATATATTGGTAACCTGTAACTAACTACATCACTCAAAAATGTTTAATCATTACTTAAATAGACGCTCAGTTTTTTTCTCTTGCTAAATCTACGCTAAAAGACTATCTTAATGACTACATTTTTTTAAACGTCAGTAATTTTTTGTTAATCTTACTTCTTACTAATATTATAAATGCGAAAGTTTAGACGGATGGATGGATGGATGGATGGATAGATGGATGTTTGTTAGAGTTCGTAGCCTAAACGGCTGAACGGATTTCGATGAAATTTGATATAGATATAGAGGTTAGTCTGGAAGAACACATAGGCTACACACACTTTTGTTTTTTTAAATTCCACGCGGACGGAGTCGCGGGCCAAAGCTAGTATACTAATATTAAATATTAAATTAAAGAAATTTTCTTTTACCATTCCAACTAAGCGCTAGGCTTGTGCTAAGATATGGGTTACGACAATAGTCGAATGGCGGTATTCGTTCCCGACTCGAATTACCGATTACGGGGTCGACACGTATACGGAAATCCTTACCCCTAACCATTAGGCTATTGGCGCTCACAAATGAATAACCAACTGTTTAAGTTAAACGTAAAGATTCAGCTATGTTAATCGGTCAAAAAATTATCTAGGCTGCAAAATCGTTGACCCAGTCCGGCAATGAGATAATATCGTGCAACGCTTTACGTAAATATAGCAACCTTTAGCTGACGAGTTGTGGACGACACGCCTAATGCTCAATTATGTAACACGCACGAAGATTACGAAATTCAATGGTTTATTTTTAACAATTAAATTTTAATACAATGCGAATTTCATTGGAGCTGAACTTTTAAAAGTAAAAGATTAAATAGAAGACTTAAGAATACTTAATAGAATTCTAGAATTACAATGTTTACAATTTTGATCTTGATTTGGAACAATATATGTTTTTACAGCGGTATTCCGCAAACTGGGTGGACAACTTCAATCACACGCGATTGCACCGTGGTCTCTGCTTGAAACGAAGCTGCTCTGCCCACGCCGCCCCTCCGGCGTCATTCCCGCCAACTCACCATGAGCTGCAAGCCTGGTATTTATATCATAAACCCATACAACTGTGGCATATTTTCCATAACTACTTAATTAGCCAAAAAGTACCTAAAGAAAGTATTAAAATAACATCTAAGAGTATTCTTAAGTGTGTTACTTTCACAACGAAAAGTTATTTTTAATTATTTGACTACGAAAGTAAACGCAGGAATCCTTTACATTATTCTGATAATGTCTACAAGCCGAAAACGGTTTCCACGATACAGTTATAAAATATTAAATATGTCCTTTTTCATTATTTCTTAGGTTTTCATCATGTGTAAACGAAACAATGCAACGCGGATATAATCTCCGTGCTCGACTGTATAAGCTAGAGTACTGCAAAACTAGTGCTTCAAAGTCAGGGGGTCCATTGTCTACTAGCGAGAAGGGCTTTGCAGCGGCCCTGGCGGCTGTGCTTGCGCTGGCGGTAGTCAGTACTACCCTGGATTTTACGCTGTCCGATGACGCGAGAAAAGGTAATCATTAACGCTGAATAATGTAAATAAAATCTGAATTCGAAATTCAAAAATTGGTTGCCGATAATAACTGTAGATAAATCAAATGTTTTTAATATCTGGCACGTTTTTAAATTAACAACATTAATTCCAAAAAAAAGTTACACATTCAAATCACGTTCGATAACGGCCAGTGATAAATCGAAGGATTTTTTTAAAATATCTGTCACGATATCTGGCTGGCGGCTTCAACTCTCAACGTTAGATAACCGTCGCCGGCCCCGATTGGGAAACCCATATCCGCGCTAAAACAGATTTCTCTATACCATTAATTAGGACAACTGTAGACGATGTTTACTAATAATAATATAAGTTGGGAAAACATTTGCGTGTTAAATAGCAGCGGCTTTGTATTTTTTTTTAAATGTTTACTATTGTGTAGCTTCGCTCCTGGTAGTACTTATTTGTTTAATTTGATATTATAAAACAGCTATATTTTAGGTGCAGGCTGGGCTCTCTCTTGGTCGTTGCGCCAATCATGGCGGACACTGACAGCGCCGCCGCCCGCGCCCGCTGACTGCGACCTCCGCGCATTTGATGGTCTCCGGGTCTTCTGTATGTTTTGCGTCATCATAGAACACGTCTGCTGGCTTTCCACGCTGTCCTACCTCGCTGATACCAGGTTCTCAGAACAGGTAAGTTACTTCAAACCAAAGAATTTAAAAATATATAGAAGAGGCATAGTTGACACTACACTTGAGACATTTTTCACATAATCATCAGTAACGATATCTATAAATGGCCTCAAACCCACATGTCATGTGTTTTTATCCAAAATATTTACCCCCTAAGTTTAATGGCGTGAAAATATATAGCCTAAGGCGTGACGTATAATAAGTGTAGGGCTTTTTATTAAAAAAAGAGTTATTCAAAAATATGCTGTAATTGCTGACATCTTAGGCAACAAGGAAGTGTGTTTACGCTTTATTAAATTAGTATAGATTTATATTTTATTTTGTATTGTAAAATGTCAATATAAGGACACGAGGTGGCGTACTAAACTTTATACCTGATATATTACCTGTCACAGAAATTACCAGTGAAAAAATTTTGTTCACTATGCCTAGTCTATATATTTCCTAAATGTCTTTGGTACAAACTGTTCTAACTTGTGTCCTTTTCACAGACTCGTCGTACCACTGACGTGATGCTGACGACGAACAGCACGCTGGTGGTGCAGATCTTCTTCATCATGTCCAGCTTCCTGCTTGCTCACAAGCTGCTGCAAGATCGGTCTTATCTGCCGCCGATACGCACATTCTTTCATACTATGTTTAATAGGATTATAAGGTAACGTTTGTTTGAATATTTCCTTTTTAATTATTTATCCAAATAGATTATGATAATACAAAAATTAGATTTATTTGTGATTATATGTGCTTAGTGGTTTCTTAAATAAATAAATAAAATAATTAATAACTTATAGTAATTCTGGTGTAGGTCCTACTTGTTAAACCCGTACTCCCTTGTCATTGAGTACTTTTTCGGGGTTAATGTTCATACATGAGCGTAGTTTATAATTAGCTGTTGCTTGCGAAGGTTAGCATGGTATGGGCATGTTATGAGGAGGGATGAATCGCATGTAATAAGGAGAATGTTAGTTATGAGTGTGGAAGGGTACACCAGTAGAGGTAGACCTAGAAAGAGATGGATGGATTGCGTGAAAGGTGACATGATCAAGAAGGGAGTGATGAGTGAGATGACGTATGATAGAGTTATGTGGAGGACAAAAACCTGTTGCGCCGACCCTACGGGAGTAGGATAAGGAGGAAGATGATGATGCTTGCGACTTCGTCCGCGTGAAATTAGAAAATATAGACTATTTTATTCACAGATATACCTTTCTAATGGTGAATGAATTTTTTAAATCGCTTCGGTAGTTTTTGAGTTATTGCAATACATACAAAAATCCAAAACTCCAAATCTTTCCTCTTTATAATATTAGTGTACATATAGATATTGTCTCATGGAAGTTTATAAAATGTAATTTTCCTATGAAGACTAAGTCCGAGTTACTTCGCGGTGTTGTGGTTCGCGGCGAGCTGGTGGGAGCGGCTGGGGCGCGGGCCGCAGTGGGCGCCGCTGGTGGGCGCGGAGGCTCAGGTTTGCCGGGACAAGTGGTGGACACACCTCCTCTACCTCAACAACATCATATATCCTGACGATAAGTGTCTTGTACAGACTTGGTGAGTAAACGCAATACGAATTGATAGTCATCAACTAACCTAAAGACATTAGCATATTATAAGGAGTTACCAATATTTTGTTAATTTAATTGTTATGTTTCTTACGTTAATTGCAGTCCACTTTCTCCGATTCTCACTTTAATGAAAAACTGTGAGACTAAAGAATTTTTATAATACGAACAAAAAGCTTAAAATAACTCATAATAAAACCTTTCGTACACAAAGCGATGTAAATTCTCGTAACCTGGCGATTTTAGTCGCTAAGCGACTTATAATACAAAGATTCACATACAGACACGCGTTGCGTTGTCGACATACCATTGTCAAAGCCAGTCCCGTAAAGTCGTAAGCGTCAGAGCAGACTGCGATTTTAAAAATAGCAGACCAAACTGAATATAATTTTTATATTTGTAGGTATTTAGCAGCGGACACTCAACTGTATGCGTTAGCATTGGCTATAACATTATTGCTCCGCAACCGCAGAGGCAGCACGGTGGTGCTCGCCACACTGCTGCTCACTGCCACTGGGGTTACCTTCGCCCTCGCCTACGTGTGGCATCTTGTGCCTACATTTATTGTGCACAGACCGGAGTGAGTCATTTTTTTTATATATTTTTTTATATTAATTACCTGATAGATAAGAGTACTGTGTTTGTGCCGCGGCACAACCTAACCTGAGACTATGTATGCACCAAGGGCATAATATTGTATTATAAGTAGAGGAGGAAGAATGATAAAGTGGCTATGATAAAGAATGATAAAATGATAAAGTGGCCGATGCTGTTCACCGCCTGCAGGTGCCTGTTATATCGATGTCAATCCAGTCAAGTCTAGTTCTGTAAAAGTCTATAGGCGCCAGCGATTCTGCCTGCAGATGCAACCGTATTCACAGTTAGTGTTCCAAACGCGAAACTGAAATTCAAAGCGACCGCGTTCGCTAACAAAATTACACCCGTTGTGTCTCGCGTTGTCTAACCAAAGATCACTTCCGGCAAGCCTCAAACTCGCACACTTGTAACCGACTTGCTGGGCTGCTTGTACACTACTCTTTCCGCCTGACCGCACCGGAGAGGGATTCAAATGTACCTTCCTTTGCGGGCGAATAAAAATGCGCCCAGTTACCGGCATTAATCCATTTAGTAGGGCCGCGAAATTTAAACTATATGTTCGCCAACGAATGTGGTGAATCCGTATGATCTGTGAACAGTGTTATTGTCCATTCGAAATAGACACAACATAACGTATCGTATTTTAATGGAATTGCTGTCTACCTGAGTATTGTTATCTGTGGTACTACAAACATTTAATAAGGTTCATCTGAAGCATCTGACAGGAATATCAGAGCACTTAAGCACTTAAGTAACAGGAGGGGACGTATCTAACTTTTAAGAGCACTAATAACCCACGATCTTCTATGATTTATTAGTAACTATCTTTCGCCCGCGACTCCGTTCGCATGGAATTAAAAAAAAAACAAAAGTAAGTAGCCTATGTATTCTTCCAGACTATCCCCTACATCTATACCAAATTTCATCGACATCCGTTTAGCTGTTTAATCTACAAACTCTAACAAACATCCATCCATCCCTTTAAACTTTCGCATTTATAATATTAGTAAGCAGTAAGATAGTTATAAATCCGTGACGTCTTCTCTGAACGAAATATTTGTGTTTTTTATTTAGATCAGTCCGTGCGATGTACCACGGTGACGCGTCTTTCAACATGCTGTACCAGTCTCCGCTGGGCAACGCGGCGGGCGCGCTGTGCGGCCTGCTGCTGGCGCACGCGCAGCACGCGCTGCGGCGCGCCGGCCTGCAGCCACACAACTGTCAGGTGATATGCGGCACCGTACTTAAGCAATAATATTTTTTTTGGATTTCTAATGGGTCTTTTTATAAACATGACTAGGGGGGCAGTTAAGAATGTTATTTGAGAGTAATTCGCGGAACGGTCGCCTAACCATGACATTTTTTATGAATGGGAATGCGTTACGCATCCCAGGTGCCCCGGGGAAACATCCATCCCTCTAAACTTTCGCATTTATAACATTAGTAAGATTAAAATCTGTTGTTGACAGATGTTCCGCTGGGTGTCAGTGTGCGCGGCCCCGCTGGCGCTGTGGTGGGCGGCGCTGTCCCCGCGGCTGGTGCCAGTGGGCCCGCCGCCGCGCGTCGCAGCCGCAGCGCTCGCCGCACTTGAGAGGCCCGTGTTCGCCTTGCTTGTCATACTGGCATTACTCGGTGCTATAAACGGAGTTAAATGTATGATATATACGTTTGTCTACATCTAGAACATTCCACAGATTCTCCATAGTATGGGTAGTTTCAGTATATTTTGCGGTTCAAGGACACATCCCCCGTATACGACTTGCTAAACTTGAAACGATATTCAGATCAGCAAATATTTCCATATTTCATACCACTTAAATATTTAAAAATCCTTAATCTCAATGTCAATAATTATTATAGACTTATTATTACCATTATCAAACCAGTGTGGTTCAGTGTAATGATATACCAAATACTAGGGAAGCATAAGCTAGCTAAAGAGCTGGGTAGCCACCCATGTTTTACATTACATGAGATAAATTTCCTACAAGTCCCATTTACATTTACTAAACCATCGCACAACTGTTGTGCGATTGTAGATTGTTTCGAAGCCAATTTGTTTGATTGCTCAACTAAAAATCCACCTCCATATAAACTCATAGGAATCAAAGGGAGGCTAAACAGTTGTGCGATAGTTTAGTCAAAGGTTTGCGCGCGCTCTTAGTATCATCATAATATTGCTATACTAGTATAATATTATATTATCTGTGATTGCTATTAATGGCTGAAAATAGCAACATGTATTTTCTTATGTAATTTTTTCTAGTCATATTACGATGAAGTACCAGGGTGGCATAACAGTGTGTGTATTGCAGCGCCGTGGCGCACGTGGCTGTCGGGACGCGGCTGGGCGTTCTGCGCGCGGCTGTCATTCGGCGCGCTACTGCTGCACATGCCGCTCAACAAGGCTTTGCTCGCCTCCAGAATCACTCCCATACAACTTGACAGACAAAACGCTGTAAATACCATATACTCTTAGTCATAGTGATAGAATAAGAATCTAGTTACAGAGACTTGTACGGTTGTTATAATGTCGAAAAGTAACCAATCATTCTAGAACTTTTCTACTTTTTTTACTAGATCTAATTGAGTTAGGTATATACGCGTGTACTTACTGTACTTTGATTTATAGATATACAAGCTGTTGGTCGTGACTTCGTCCACCTTGAATTAAAAAAGTAAATATACTCGTGTTAACATAGCATTTTAATGGTGGAAAAAATTTTGAAATTGTCGCAGTACTTTTTCAGTAAAGTATACTGCCGCGCACAATCGTTTAATGGTCACAAAAAACCCTTAGCAAGTAAAAGTAATCTAGTCTGTAATTCTACATTTCCTTCTTCTCTAATCCAAGGGAAAGTAAACATTAAACATACTTCAGTGTAGACAAAATTCTTATTTTAATTTTTAGATATTTGAATGGTTCGGTGTAGCGGCGATATCTTACGCGGCGGCGCTACCGCTCGCGTTGCTAGTGGAAATACCAGCACAACGACTGCACAGAGAACTGACGCGGCACGGCCAAAAGCAGGAACGACCGGTACAGTATTCAATCCTTGTTAATTTGAATGATAAACCTCTTTAGTTACACTTAGTTCTACAGTCTCTACCACACTCAGAGTTAAATTACTAAGCTATCTATCTCTCATTGGCGTTGCCAGGGGGGGGGGGGTTGACCGCTAGTCCAAAATTGTAAAATAAATGTATTAATTAATTAATTCAAAATACTGGTATATAAGTACAATCCCTAAACTCACATATTTAAAAAAACGAATTTACCAAAATCATTAGCTGGTGATTCCCATATCACATGTTAAATTTGCACTATGGTTTTCCTTAGCTCTCATTAACGTATAATTTTGTTAGCAGAATATCGTAACTAAAGATTGACTTTTTCATCATAATTTCATATTTTTTTAAATTCCCAGCCCCAGCACGTGCAGTTGTCGCAACAGCCAGAGAAGACTGAAATGTAAATGACAAACATAAGTGTTAGTTCAGCTCAAACTTTGATGAAGGCATCAATAGTTTGTAGCTGCATGTAGACTACAAGTTATTGTAAATAGACTAAAATAGTCAACGAGAATAATCATTACGTTATTTTATAAGGTATTTATATCCCAATCCAAATGAACAGGGCCGGTTTAAGTATTATGGGCGCCCTGGGCGAGAAAGGTGACAGCTATTGTAAAGTCTAAGTAATTAATGTAAACAGAGAAGTCAAATTCCATACATGGCGGCCATGTTTATTTGGGGGATTTATGGTATAAAGTAAAATTAAGGAGTATATTTTTATTCTTACCTTAGTATATGTATGTGATATATTCGTTTTACATAGGCGCATTTAATTATATTGGTTATATAAATTAGACGATTGGACTAGTCAATCTTGGTAAACTGAATTGCTCAATTAAGGTACCTAAGAGAGCTTAAAAAAAGGTATATTTCGATAGATCCTATATAGACTATGGCAACAATTTTGCTATTTACACTTTGTTTTATGTTATTTAAATTAAGTTAATAAAAAAAATCCTATGTGAATTTGAAAGTAATGTTATATTGATCTAATTTCAGTTGTCTATCGTTTGTTTGATACTTCATCGAATTATTTAAAGATTTGTATTGTAAAATTTGCATTTCACACATACGATAGTTTACGTAGGAGCCATCAATTCATCACATTTTAAACTCATCCTGGAATGATGTGGAATGTATAAAATCAATGATATCACCTTATACTTATTTAATATTATCTATACACATATAATCTTTATAATTGTGATATTGCAAATATAATTTGTAAGAATTTTTTTTTATACTAAGATTTCATAATCCATATTGTAATTTTAAGTCTTTCTTATTAGTTATCTGTAAAAAAACTAATTTACGTAAATATTAGAAAAGTACATGATAAAATAAAAAAGACAATTTGAAAAGTTGTATTTTTATTGAAACTGAATTCTTACAACATAAGACATCACATAACCACAAGCAAAACCCATGGCTAAATTTACACTTCAATATCACCATTCACTCACTAGTTTTTCCATATAAGATAAATGAATGTTTGTTAAACTGAAGATTTATGTATATGAGAATCTCCAAGAGGATATCCAATCGTTTTATTGTGGCTTGCTATCAATAATTATGGAATTTCATCAACCAGCTGGTACAACTTGATTGCTTATGCAGTAACTGATATAGCAATGGCTATCATAGTTCCTGTCATTTAATTTTGACCACAACATATAGTCATATTCAAACTACTTTTTACTACCGGTGACCTCAGCTATGTATTTGACTGTAACTATGTAACCCATGTACAGAATTGAATAAAACTTATTTTCTATACGTATCGTAAATTACGACCAAAAGTATTTTTACGATTTTTATTTTTTTCTATCGGCGTTTAACGTGTTAAACAACTTAAAGTGTATCATTTTACAATTAAAAAATTATTTTACACTCTGTGTGTAAAATCTGCACTTCAAGTGTGAAATCTTTTATTTCCTACTAGTGAGAATGCAGAAATCACATATCTTACAGCTAAAGAATTGGTATAATCTACATAATGTATGAACTAGACAAATTGTTAGCGGCGAGAGGGTCCTGACCCACCCTGCCAGCCGCCTCTGTGCCCCCCGCCTCTCCCACTGGCCCGGCCTCGGCCAGCAGCTGAAATTTGTAGAGAATATTCATTAGAAATATATGAAACTTTGCATGTGACTCATTTGTATGGAATTAAAAAAAAACAATAAAAATAAGCCTGCCAACAAGAACATCCAGATGTTCTACATCTGTGCCAAATGTCATTGAAATCTGTTAAGCAGTTTCAAAAATACTTTCTAGCAAACAAACATCCATGTAAACTTTTACATTTATAATATGTATTAGTAAGATTATAAAACAAAATGTTGCATTCATCATCATCAGCTTGCTATATGTCCCCCACTGAGAGGCTCAGAGCTTACTCTAAGTTATGACATAAGTTATACATATCAGCACAGTTCTCTATTGGTAAAAAAACAAACACTATTGGTGAAACTAAATCACCTAGTGAATTGACTTCCTTATGAAAATATTAGTTTAGTGGCTTCTTTGCCTATCAAAACCTTATTACTACAAAGTCAATTAAAATCATGTTAAGAGGAATTTCAATAAATATTAGACTACATTGTGATTACAACTACAAATTAGGACACAGCAAGATAATTTAAAATACTAGTAAATAAAAATAGAACAAATACACAATTCAAGAAACCCTATGAACTGAATTAATCAAAATTTCAATAATATTTATATGAATCGCATGTAACAAGAAGGACGTTAGTTATGAATGTGGAGGGGTACATCGGTAGAGGTAGACCTAGAAAGAGATGGATGGATTGCGTGAAAGGTGACATGATCAAGAAGGGAGTGATGACTGAAATGACGGATGACAGAGTTATTTGGAGGACGAAAACCCGGTGCGCCGACCCTACGGGAGTAGGATAAGGAGGAGGAGATGATGATGATTTATATGTTAGTCAACTTTTAATTTTAAGAAAAAATTGTTGACATAGTTGGTTTGTTTAGTAAATAAGGTAGAGAAACATGTAAATGGGGAATCCTACCTTGTGCTCGTAATATCGCGCTTTTACCACGTCCTGCACTGGGTTTATTCCCTTGTCGTTTGAACATTGGCGCGTTCTTCAGCATATCAGGTAATATTAAAAATCTTATCTTAGAACCTCGGATATAAACATTCTCAAGCTGAGCCACACGACCATCTCGATACGTTACAGTAACTAGCGTCATTTGGCAATTCATATTATCTTCAGCTTCTATCAGCTTTCCTCGGTAAACTTCGCCGGTAATTGTTTCACAAGTTACTACATGACCTTCTGCTTCGTGCAGGACTTTAATAGGAACTCCGATTGACATATTGAATGTTGGCAAATTCAATTATATATCATAAAATGCAAAACTTATGAAAAAAACAGAGATTAAAACCGATTTTATTTGAATAGAACTCTTCATACAAAGTATAAACAACAATGAAAACAAAAATGGCGGGTCGAAACTGGTTGGTGTTGCTATATTTAAAAAACAAAACAATGATTTAAATTAAAAAATAGATAATCAGTATATGTGACATTAAATCCTTGTTTTTTTTTTTCAATACAATTAACGGCAAGCTTGTAAAAGGAAGAGAAAAATTGAAAATCTTACATGTTCAGAAATGAAACTTTTTTGCTTTTTACTCTTTCAGTTAAAAACAATGTCATTGTCAGTTCAATCACTGTCACAATTACTTTTTTATCTATAAAACGCGCAAAGTTGGAGTTGGCATAGGTTTGGTTTCAAATCAAATTGTTTAAAACTGTGAAAAAAGTATTATTAAAGCGTTTAATTAGTGTATAATTCTGTATAATGTTTATTTATTTGTAACCACAGAAATGGCTACGACATTTATGAAAGTGGAATACGAGAATGAGGCGTGTGCAATATGTGGTTCCGCCGGTGATCTGCTTAGCCTCGATGAACACGACGCTGGGTCTCCTCCGCTGCAAGTGCCTTTAAGATCTATGTTACTGCAGCTTAACAACAATAAGGTATGCTGTAAAAAACACGTACTTGTAATGTAAAGCCATAATTTTAACGTATTTTTTATGCAGGTTGTTCCTGAAGGTAAACTATGTATAGAATGTGTCCGGCGTGCTATCGAAGCTTATGAATTTAGTACAGCACTGAGTACAAAAGGCGCACCACCATTGAGTGAAAAAATCAGAGCTTTGAGGCGCAAATTACACGAATTAACACAGAAGATTGATGTATTCATCGTTGTTGGTGGTCCGGGCGTGAATTCCGGTGGTACATATAATGAGGATGATATAATTATGGTGGAGAGAGACGCGCTGGCTGCGGCCGCTGCTGCTGATGATGAAGACCTGGAGCAGGCGAGGAATGCTTGTGGTGAAACTGTTTATCAATGCTCTGTGTGTCCATTATCATTCCAGGTTAGTACATTTATGAAAATTTATAAAACTATACATACATTATTTCAATAAAAGTAGATTATTTTCTTGAGTTTGATACAAAAATAAACCGAAGCAAGTATTGGCTTGTAGTTTTTGTTCCTTTCTAAATTAAATAAAATGAAATTATATAGTCTAGACAATATACACTGTTGTAAGCCCTATAGGCATTTTAGTAAAATAATTTTAAAATATGCTCTGATTGCTGACATTCTACATAACAAAGTGTGTGTGAACACTTCATCATACTAGTATTAATATAGATACATAAGATAATATTTGTAACTTGACATTACTTTCAGCGTGCAAGTGAGTACCGCAACCACATCTCGCAGCACCCCGGCGGCGCCCGTCATTCATGCTGGACGTGCGGCGCGCAGTTCGCGACCCGTGCTTCCCTCACCGAACACTCCGCTATGCACGCAGCCCCGGACATCTCTGGCTCTACATGCCGCTTATGTCATACTAATTTCCAGGTATTGTGAAATGATAGATCTCATCTCATAGGTTGTGTTAATTGGTTAAGAACTAGCTTTTGTCCATTAACATCTGCATGGATTAAAAAAAACAAGTGAATAGGTTTCTTTAAGAATGATGTATATTTAGAGTGTGTCAGAGCTCCGTCGTCACGAAGCCACATGTGAAGCACGTTGTCCATTATGCAATGTGGTTTGTTCGTCCCGCGCCGCGCTGTCAGCGCACGCGCAAGCCGCGCACGCAACACCGCCGCTGCTCTGTGGCGCGTGCTTCCGTACTTTCAACACAAGGGAACTGCTCGCCGCCCATAGACTACGGCATAGACATGCTGATCGATTTGTCTGTGGTTACGACTCGTGTATACTGCGCTTTGCTACCAGGTAAGTTTACACTAGGTTGGTATAGTTGTAGAGAAGCGTTAATAACTGGACAAGCAAGTGGTATATCGTGAACAACTGGCGCCAGTCAATACAGTTCATGCTTTGCCTGTGCTACTGTCGAACTGTATTGGCCAAGTATGGACCAGTTATTATATTTTTATTACTTTCAACAATTTTACATAGGCACAAAACAGCTACAGTTTATGTGAGAACTAAAATTATTTTTTTTAATGAGTTCAAATCTCAATCACTGTAACTTTTTTTTGAATTTCTCAATAATTTTTCCATGTTTTCGAGCATATACATCTATTAAACTTATTCAATCGGGTTTTTTGTTGTTAATTGTAGGAATGACTTGTTGTCGCACATCCGCAAGTGTCACAGCAGCGTGTCGGAGGCGGAGGCCGAGCCCGCGCCGGCCGAGCGCAGCGCGCCCGCCGCCACGCCCTGCCCGCACTGCCCGCGCACGTAAGACTGCTAAAACACCACTTAAAGTATACCAGGATGATTACATAAAAAATATTTCTCTATCCAATCTATTCATATTCTTTCTTTTTATTTAGTGTTGACATATAAGAAGGAACAGGAATCAAGTCGTAAAATATAAAAACGTTCGATATCTTGCTCACATACCACCTCGTTTCTCAACAACCACAAAGGACTTAGTATTCTATCTATATTAATCTATACTAATGTAATAAAGCGTAAACACATTTTATTATGTAGGATATCCTTTTTAATTAAAATCTACACTTACAACATGCTATAGGCTATATATTTCCAATTTATTTAATTTTGGGGGTGAATAAATTGTCATGCGAGAAAGGGACAAAAACTACAAACCAATAGCAGTAAAGAAAGATTGCCATGATAATGGTAGTGGTTATCCAATGTCAAAGGCCTTCATTGTCATTTGTGCATATATAGTTGAACAAATGTAAACAATAAGATAAAGTTTTTATATTTTAATGCAGATGAACAGTTATGATATAAATATGTGATTTCCAGGTTCGCGTCAGTGGCCGCCATGAAGCGACACATCCGGGTACATCGCAATCGACACACGGAACAGGTAAATAGAAATTCCCTTTTTACATATCTCGAAATATAAAAAAAGCTTGATCGCTATAATTATAACTGTACTAGGATTTGACCGTGACTACGTTCACGAGGATTTAAAAAAAAAAACAAAAGTAAGTAGCCTATGTGTTCTTCCAGACTATTACATCTATGGCAAATTTCATCGAGATCCATTCAGCAGTTTAGATTGCAAGCTCTATATCCATCTAAAGTTTCGCATTTATAATATTAGTAAGACTAGCTTTTGCGACTTTTTAGTGTGGAATAAAAAAAAAACTTTATAGTCTATTCCTTCTAGATTGTTTTACATCTAGGAAAAATTTCATCGAGATCTGTTAAGCCGTTGTGGAGATATGTATAACTAACATCCATCCATACAAACTTTCGATGTAACTTATGATTAGCATAATAGTTTTCTTTTTAACACGTTAAACGCCATGGGGGTCACCGGTGACCTCAGCGTATAGTCATATTCAAATTACTTTTAGTGTAACTAACACGACTTTCTTTTATATATATAGATATATAATTCAAATCAGTCTTTATTATTAAATGTACAGAATTGAATAAAACCTATTTTCTATACATATCGTAACATAAACAAATTACGACCTAAAGTATTTTTACGATTTTTATTTTTTTCTATCGGCGTTTAACGTGTTAAATACCTTAAATAATAATTAAATTATCTAGGAGGGTGCTGATTGGCACATCGAGGCGGAAGGGGAAGGGGAAATGGAGGGTACCGGGGGAGGGGAGGTGGAGTACCTGGAAATGGACGCTCTGGATGACATGGACTATGATGACAATGATATGGGTTTGAATTGACATTTAACACGTTACATGCTCCTAGTTTAACCCTTAAAAGCCTCTTGTTGCCAAATGTATACATACCACGTTTTACGTTATTTTATTGAAGTCGTGTGGTATGTGTTTCCCGACGCACTTTTACGACCATAGATAATAAAAATATTGAGTGTTTTTTCCATTATTTTTTATGTTATATGTACCTAAATACTTTCCAGGGCGCAATAAAAAAATATGCATTTAAGGGTTAATATTAAAGTTACAAGATATTGATGGCACTGAACGTGTTGTCATAAGTTAGTTGTTTTGTCAGAAAATATGTAAAAGTTGCAGACATTTGATTTATCTCAAATGTAACTAATTCTAGTTTAGTTCAATATATTTGTTATGAAATTAAGTAATAAAATTCTTATATAATTTGTGTTGTTTAGTTAACTAACGAGCAAGCGGCCACCGGTGTTCGCCAAAATAGCGAAGGAACCGTTGCTCGTAGACATCTGCGTTTGTATGCGTTCCCACACATTTAATCGACAGAAAGGTATTTCCCCTACCTATACATCTCAACCCCTGACAAATCCCCTTCCCATCCTTTCCTCGTAAGATAAGGAAGGGAAATGGGACTCTAAGTCTGCACGCACATGAATGAGACGAAACGCGGAATTGCTTGCACTTCACGCCTAATTCATGTGAGGATGTTAAAGCGGGTTCTATCATTATTATAATTATTATAAAAAATAAAAAATATTTCAATGAAATGCAAAATGATAATTTCAACATTTACTTGTAAAATTTACAAAAATATGAATACTGCCTCCTAGTTACATAAACTTCTAATTTTATTAACATTTAAAATGTTTATAAATAAATAACAAACATTTCCAACTGCTATATTTTTCACAAGCATGTTTCATGAGTGTCAAAGGATTTTTTTAATAGCTGATTTTACTGCCGAAATATGTCAGTTTAAAAACGAAAAGTTACAGCAGTGGAATCCTAAGGTAAAAAGTATAATGATCACAGGAATCACAAAGTTAAATCGAACGGTAAAAATATAAACTTGAACTTACTCTAGTCATGAGCATCGCAAGGGAGAGGTTTACTATCTCTATATTGTTGTAAAATAAATATATAAAGAAAACACCACATATGGTAGTTAAAAACGACTTGTCAATCTTTCATTTAAAATAAATACCCAAGTTAAACAATCTCTTTGGAGCAAAAAACAGGTATTGATTAATCGCCCCCTTTTATCGGGCTGCCCCCCCCCCTAGCTCGGTTGGCGACGCCCATGGCTATTGTATTATTCGCAATGTTCCGGTCGCGGTCGCTCCCTGCATATGAGTGCGATGCGCCTGCGCCGCGGCAGCCGCGCCCCGCGCCACACGCTCTGCTCACCCCCTAACACCGCGTGCGTGAACTCGTAGCGAGACACGTCTCTACAAATACATTACAAAAAACTTAATACCACACTTAGGGTCCGTTCTTACTTGTATTTCCCGTTGGGCTGTTCGATCAGCCAATTGGTGGCTTTTGTCCACATGGAATTAAAAAAACAAAAGTAGCCAATGTATTCTTCCAGACTATCCCATACATCTATGCCAAATTTAATCAAAATCCGTTCAAAAGTTTAGGCTACAAACATCCATCCATCCACCTATTTCGCATTTATAATATTAGTCAGATACGATTAATTTAATAAAATAATACAACAGAATTGTAGCCATTGCTAGAAGTTTCCATTATACACTTGGTATTGAGTCCTACCTCATTATATAGAGACAGCGTCGTTCAAGCAACGCATCCAACTGTAACTCTGGTCTAGCTTCGTGCACCAGTCGCATCACAGCACTTGATAGAAGACATAGTCCCGCTATTGTATTGCCACAAAACTGAAAAAACAATAAACACGATATATAACCTGATTAAAACTACCAATAACACCAAAATATGGAACAAATTCCTTTGCATACTTTAGAAAGTGATGTAACAAAGCTGATTGAAGGACTCCTAAAATAATAAACATCTCTGAAATAATTTCATTAACTGCTTACCCTCACAGCATCAATATGGGGTTTAATATACCCCGCAGCTGCGAGGTCCAGTACATGCGCGCGCGGTAGGAGCTCTGCATAAGGTGGGAATGCCGTCTCACGCACCCGCTTTAGTATTGCTGCGTTTTGGTCATTCCAAGAATCACGTTCCGTTTCACGATACCCTTCTATAGCCTGCAATGTTTTAAAAGGTTATTTTTACACAAGTGTTATAAAGATATATTAATGTAAGTAGTACAATAATAAAAGGTAAAAAAGGAGGGAAGAGAAATAGGGGAAGACCAAGAACAAAATATATGCAACCAATAAAAAAAAGGGGGCTTTGTGTATCAGTTCAAGAGAATGCACAAGAAAAGGCGGAGTGGAAATTGTTCCATTGACAAAAACAAACATAGTGAAGTAAAAGAGACTATAAGTATCAACTAGTTATAAATCTATTGGGTTTAAGTATTCTTGTTCTTTATTATTCTAATGGGTAAATGAGCAATGAGTAAACTAATAGAAAATTCAATCATAGACATCACTACAGAGGAACATCAGTATGTTGGCCAAACTGAGTTGAGACGCAGTTTTTAATCAAAATATCACAATAGTTATAAATACCATGAAGTTTCTGAATGTGACCAGAGTTAATTTAAATAAAATGACATACATTATCCCAATGGTCGTATTCATATCTTAATCGCTTCAGCTGAGGTTCAAGTTCAGACAGTAAAGAAGTCTCTTCTTCCTCAGACACAAAGTTGGGGTAGATCTGCATAGAGCTTGTGGCTTTTATGCGCAAAGTTATTTCTCCTTCTGGCCATGATGGTAATACTTCTAAATAATCTGGATCAGGTGATGCACCTTAACAATAAAAAGAAAGGTTAATTTCAAAGACATTTAAGAAATAGACTAGACATAGGGAACAACATTTTTTCACTGTTAACTTTGAAAGGGACTATGTTAGTCATCAAGTTTAATACACCACCTCATATTCTTGTATTGAGACGTTATAAAACATTTAAATATCATGTAATGGCATTGGCTATAGATAGTGTTGGTGGATCATGTGAAAAACTATGCTCCCTCTATACATTTTTAAAGCTCTGGTTAATTTAAACAAAACCAAAAGCTAGGACCACTCATTGAATAGTAAACAAACTTCAATATCTCAATGGGGTCTTTAACCAGTATTTTTTTGTAATGGTAAGTTATGCCTTGCTGGCCATTGATAAGTACGCTTGCTTTTAGAAGGACCTTGAGTCGTAGCGGTTTGTAAATATCACCGAGGACAGATCATTCCAAAACGTGACTATGTGAGAAAGAAAAATCCGCGAAAACAGCAGTTGAGGATTGCCACCATCAGGATAGTGTGTATGGAGCCAGGCTGTCCGTTCAAGCAAGAAGCTTTTAAATCATAAAAATTTAAGTACCTGTTGTTTTTAAATCGTCTGATTTAATGTCGACCGCATCGCTTTTCAATCTTCTTGAAATATTATACGTCAAAGTGTTACATTTGAAGTGACGAAGTATGCTAAAAGTAATCATTCGCATGGTACCTATATAATGTAATTAAAAAACTATTAAAACAAGAATACTGAACACTTTAATATAAAAACTAAATAAATAAAGTTTCTAATTTTTATAAAACTAAAAGATTGACGTTTTATTTTGAACATCAGCTGATTGTCAATGTCAAAACCTTTTGACGTTATTCGAGATCGTGTTTTTATTTCCATTTTTCGCAGATTTTAAATATCAAATTATGTTTTAAATTCTTTTAAGCCAGGTTACATACCTTGATATCTTTGTTTGTTCACATGTGATGACTTATTTTTCGACAATCACCATAAAATTATTTTTGAAAAATATTTACGCATCGATTGAATATTCCGGACACATTTAGTGTGTGATCATTTAAAAGTCTTGTAGCTCTAAAAAAAAAAACAAATTAAAAAGGTACATATCACATTTTCAGTCCACAGTATATAGGTACCTAGGAACTACGAAGTTAAGATTCATGAAATGTTTGTTATTATTAGTTATTTATAGCTTGTGTAGATATTAATAGCCTGGTCTATTCAAGACCGGACATGCGACTTAAGAGTTGTCACCGATCAATGTAGTTGACTAGACTGGCCAATTACTCTAATCTTTTGATACGTGAATAACAGAAAGCAGACCAATCGTGCCCAATTGAATCAGCTGGTAAAAAATAACCCGACCTCGTGTAACAATAAGGCAAGTGGCGCAACTGGTATGTGCTGTGTACATCGTTAAAGATTTGCCTTTCCCCTCATCAATTACAACTCAAATAGCGTTTTTTAATGAAATTAGGACGACAAAAGAGTTCATCTGCTGCATTTGTTACGGTTCATTTGGAAGTACAAATGTACCAACTAACAATATATTAGAATTCACCACTAACTTACAATACGCTACATAGTAGGTTTATCGCACCTTCTAATGTACTAATAAAAAATAAGCTTTTATTAATCAAACTCTGAAAACATAACAAGCTGGTCCACTAAAAGCACAACAAACGAAGACGTCTCTATTTTTTTTGACCGACTTCCCAAAAGAAGGAGGTACTCAAGTCGTCTGTATGTTTTTTTTTTATGTGTGTTACGCGATAGCGCCGGCCCTGGTGGACCGATTTTGAAAATTCTTTTTTTATCCGAAAGGTAGTGCTTGCAGGTGGGTCCCATTTTTTTGTTTGATTTTTTTCTATGAACACTATTTGATGTATAAGTTCCCGCCAAAAGATTAAAAATGGCAGGCTGCTTTATTTTAATAATTGAGAGTTGGAAGTACAGTGCTAGGTGTACCATCCCACGACTGCGTAATAACAGAGCCGTGGTTTAAAGGACGGTCACAAAGCTTGGTACTTAAAATGGTTTATTTCTTTGAGGTGATTGGCGTATCATAGCAGGCAATTACTAGAGGTCGGCTCCCGACTCGTGACTTCCGTGGATTGCGCAAGCGCTGGGGATCTATTAGATGCGCTTGTAGGGATGTGATGGTGTCGATATATCGATATTGCTATGCCAATTAGATAAGGCTATTAAAATATGTATGTTTGTATTATTTTAAACTGTTTTGTAGATCAAGGACGTCGGTTAATAGACATAACGAAAAGTAATCGTAAGCTTCCATTTCCAGTATACCAGTACACTGTCATCACACTTATTCTTTCTGAAAAATATAAACAATAAAAAAAACACTTTTGTACGTGACTTGGTTATATAAGTTCTCATGTACGTCACTCTCAATGAGTTGAAAAGATTCTTGTAAGCCGTAACTTTTTAATAATATATAGTTAAACTATAAAAAAAAAATACATATTTGTAGATTACACATGTGCAATTGATAGTCTTTGAATAAAACTTGATAAATATCCTACGTTATCGGATTCGCGCTCATCTCTAACCGAATTAGCATGTCGTGCTCGCGTCGCAGTTTTAATTCTTCGAACAGACGCACCGACACGTTTCTTCATATTAGTGATGCTCTCACGATCTATCGATCAATTGACCTTGGAATATCTTCGAATACCATTGATAAAAAAACTACACTTGTACAATGATTACGTCATAAAATTAAAGGTCTATTTGTTAATATTTTACTACAAAAATGTTTGATCTAGCATCTAGTTTAAAAGTTATAGACTAATTAATGTAAAAATAGTAACATCACTAGTATTATTTATTTTAGTCACATCCTGCACAGATGGTATGTTACAGTAAACTGTGTTTGAAGAAGATATTACACTAAACAGTTGAACGTGGATTCTTGTCAATATGGTATGTGGATGAACCAACGGGTTTTCTTAACGGCATTACTCTGCCATCAGTTTGGAATTGGCTTGTCACCAAGACCATCACTAATAGTAGACATAATTTACTTTTACGGGACAAATAGTTGTTTACAAATGACATGTAATTAATCTTTAGACCCCTTTTCTATCAAACGACGAGCTGTGCGAGTTTGTCTGCGCTCAACTATTTATTAGAGATTAGCAACTAGCCTAGTGGAAATAATTAAAAATTGCTAATTGAGATGCACACTAGAGACACCTAAGACGTTGCACTAGTAGGAAATGTGATTTTACAACGACTTTTCACTAACTTAGAATATATCTTATCTTACTATCTTACTATAATATTATAAATGCGAAAGTTTAGATGGATGGATAGATGGATGGATGGATGGATGGATGTTTGTTAGAGTTTGTAGCCTAAACGGCTGAACGGATTACGATGAAATTTGGTATAGATGTAGAGGATAGTCTGGAAGAACACATAGGCTACTCACTTTTGTTTTTTTTTTAATTCCACGCGGACGGAGTCGCGGGCGTAAGCTAGTAATTCATATAACTTAGAATTTCTGCATTATACAGGAGCGTCCAGTTACTGTTTAGGTAGTAAATCAAGTGTAGTTTAAATAGTTATTGGCCTATCTAGATCGTTGCCCTCACTATCAGGTTCACTGCACACCGATGACAGATATCTGCGGAAGCTGTGACGTCACATCCTACACACCATGCCCCGTCTGGTTTATTATGTAATCTGTGGTCTTTGACAATGAACCTGTCATTGATGTGTCAAGGATGCTCTATTGTGTTTTAATGGGAAAAGCGCGTGGCTTATGGGAAGTGTTTTTTATGTTAATTTCATTTGTTTAACCATAGCAATGTAATGGTTATGCATAAACTTATTGCCATGGTGTTTACTGTATTTTAAATATGAAAGGGGTTATGTGTTCGCTTAAAACTTTTTTTAATATCTAATAAGTTAGTATGGAATTATAGTTAATTTCATATTAATATTATGTTTGTTATAATGTGTTGTTAGCCGTTACGACATAAACATCTTTGGACGTTACTGATCAGTAAGGCGTACATGCATTCTGGTTTAATCGTGAGGCTTCTGTATTTAATATAAAAAAGAAGAATACTTCATACACTATTTTAAAATAACGGAGGTTGTTAAGTGGCATCAAGCAATCATCACGCATCGCTGATGATGTTCAACATGGCCTCATTAGCGTTTTTACCCAACTGATAGGACATTTTTTTTGGTACAAGTAGTTAGGTTTCATTGTGGTATTGCCGAAATGAATTGATACAACAAAATAGGTATCTAATTTGCAGTCTTCCCTGGAACGTATAAGAGAGGTTTATGCACTCGTTTTTTTCGGTTTACTTTGCCATTTATTGTAATATTGGGGAGACACGGATGGATAACAAATAGGGTAATAATAAATTAAAATACAGAATGTTAAGGATATGACCGCTAAATATATATATCTATACTTCTATACTAATATAATAAAGCGTAAACACACACTACTTCGTGGCTTAGGATGTCAGCAATCGCAGCATATTTTTGAATAATTATTTCTTTAATAAAAAGTCCTACACTTACGACACGCTTTAAATTTATAGGCTATAAATTTTCACGCTACTAAACTTAGGGGGTAAATATTGGAAAAAATCTTAATGTGGGAAAGGGACTATAAACAACAAGCTGCCAACATTAAGGAAGCAAGGTTATTATGGTAACGGTAATTTTGATATTTGCAATTGAGAATTTGACAAATGTAAAAAATAAAAAGGTTTTATAATTTCACGCGGATGAAGCCGCACGGGAACAGCTAGTGAACTTATAAAATCGCAGCCTTGTGTTAGCAAGAATGTGGTATTTGGCATTTTATAATTAATTTTATAATTAGCGTCTAGTAACTCACTTGAAGGTTATACTACAAAAATATTTGAGATGCACAAAAATGTTATAAATCTTTTATCCATTTGGTAGCTCTATGTTTAATTAGTAGATCTAATCTGGTTTTTCAAACTTTTTGTGCGTTTTGAGGCCATTACGCATACAATTTTCTTGATTTCACGGTTCTCGTGTGTTACTTGATCTTGACCCGCGCATCATCGCGTCATCATCGTTCCATAAACAAGGTTCTTTTTATTCGATTTATAAATTTAAAAAGGCAAAGATCCGTTAGTTTGTCAGCCACGAAAATAACCCACTTCGAAAGTCACAGTTTTTATTCTATTATATTAAGGTTTGTCCATCATACCGAGAGTTTCCGTTGCTGAAATACTTGTACAAACATATTAATACTTGTTTAATTATGCGCCATAGGCTATTAGCTGCTAAAAAGCCTGAAATTTTTTATCATACAAATCTTAGCGCAATTTTACACTGTCAACTAAATCTGTTTATATATAAAAGGTAAACCTTTTTATATTTTTAACCTGTTGAAATGATTGCATCACTGGCACACTTGCACCATTACAACATTTTAAGCGTTTACAAATACGACCAAAAAGGTTCCTTATTGTGACATTAAAATACAATCACTACAAGCCACAAGGAATATTATGTTCATTTCTTAACACATTTGCATATGCAGTATGGTCTCTGGTTTACTATAAAACAATATTTGCAAGATCCTTATGCGTCTCCTAATGATTTGTACTAACCTAGAACATAACTCCCGCCGTTTTAGACGTTACCAAAGACAAGCAACAAGATTTTTAAATACTGCCAATGGAAGACAACACACCTCTTAATTCGAAGGTTTACAAATGATTTCAATAGTTTTCATATTGTCATTAGCAAAATGAGTTAGGTTTGAATATTAACTAACAACATTTTAATGCCACGGAATCGCCTTGTAAGTTACTTAAAGTTAACTTTGTTAATAAAAAAAATCCAATGCTACGAACAGTTTTAAGTCTTGAAGATCTTCACTCATTCGGTAAGTTAAGTCAACTACTTGTAGATTATTCAGTGGAATTACAACAGAGGTATTTGTTATTACAGTGAAATTACACCTTAACTGCGTTGTTTAATGACACTAGTACACAACGGGTAACAAACAAGCTATGATTAGCCTCGTTATGTCACAAATGTCATAACAAGCAAAATTATAGATTATACTGCGTTTTACACGATAACCGCGCAAATGTTTTTACTGTAACATGTGACCTTATTTTTGTGTTTATTTTGTAGCATCATCCAATTAAATTGGCTATATTTAATTTTAACAACGAAATCAAGTAAATAGTGAAACGTCAAATTCCATACTTGGCGGCCATATTGATATTTTAGTTCTTTTGTGATTTGAGACATAAAGTGAATTGATTTTGAAAACTAAGGGTATTTCATAATATTATAAAGCGAGGAAAGATTGAATACCAGCTGTTAATTTTTATGCAACGTTCGAAAATTATTAATTATATGTTTTACCTATCGATTTGTAATTTTACTTTTAAAAATTACAAAATCTTCCAACAGTTTATCTTGTAATGCAATTTAATGTGTCCATTTATCTAAAGTTTTTAAAATTCGCTAAATAATTTTGTTTAACTGAGTAAATTGATTGCCTATCTATTTATTATTGTTGTTTTATAACCTTTATTTTCTTGCAACACTTTCATTGCGGAATAATTTATACTATGTACTTAGCACTAACTTGGATATACTAATTGTTTGCAAAAAAATTGCCTATTTCTATACTTTTCAATTATGCTATGGGTTTTTGAATTAAGTTTATTAGAAACATAATCTAATTCGTGACATAATAAATGTAACGATAACAATGCCATCTGATGACATAATGTAACGTTTTCGTACAGTCGTCTAGAGAATGCGTGAAAGCAAAGCTCGGTATGTCAGTTCACACACGTACAATCGCGGATAGTGAAGTGACGGTAAAAACTACAATATCACTGTCACTAGGTGACTGTTACGTAGTCAATAAATCAGATATAGGGTTGGCAGTGACATACAAAATAAACCCATAACAAAAACTAGCAGGTTTTATTGGAATAAGTTTATAGTTAGCATAGTAGCTAAATAAATCTTGGCGCGAATATTTATGATTTTGAATCTATTCTCTCGTATTTAATTGATGTCAATTTGATTCAAATTATCGAGGTTTAAAATAAAATCTAATATCGAGTGACTAGGTTAGTAAAGTATTGTAATTTTATCTATGCTTTAGAGGAAGAAGATGTATATTGTATGTTCTTATGTTTGTACGCCAACTTCTATGGCCTTTGATGTAATCTATCTTTTGTTGACCGAC
This sequence comes from Papilio memnon, assembly GCA_003118335.3. NCBI lineage: Eukaryota > Metazoa > Arthropoda > Insecta > Lepidoptera > Papilionidae > Papilio > Papilio memnon. Next base: position 768,170 of record LD689012.1, read on the forward strand.
TTCCCAAAAGAAGGAGGTACTCAAGTCGTCTGTATGTTTTTTTTTTTTTTTTATGTGTGTTACGGAATTACTCCGCCGCTAGTGGACCGATTTTAAAAATTCTTTTTTATCCGAAAGGTAGTGCTTGCAGGTGGGTCCCATTTTTTTGTTTGATTTTTGGAGTCAAAGACTACGGCGTAGTTAAATAGTTTAGCACAAAATCGCGCGACGAAATTTGGGGTCATTTTTGCTTTCTTTGCTTACGTAGCCTAAACTATAAGACTTACATAAAAATGGTCTATGAAAGAATTGTAGCCCTTTAAATTTTCTAAATTAAAGTCCGCGATAGCATATATCTATCTGTTAAGGTTGTCGCACAATAACCGTTTGTTTCGCGAAAACCGTCAAATAAATGCCATCTACTTCATTTAAAACGCTTTTATCCTTATTTGGTATGAATCCTTATCCAAATAAATATGTTTTCAGGTTAGAGTATTAAATGTAGATTATAATTGCCTTTTACAGTATGTCATTCTGACCAATATTCTAGAAGTTATCAAAACATTAAAACTCACGGGCAACAGCGGCACCCGGCCGCACAGTATTATGAATGATGAGTGTATGATCGCAACGATGTATTGGTTCTTTCGTTTATTTCTTAGATAACCGATTAAGATAATTCATTCTTTGTTTGAAAGCTAGTGATTATCATATTGCGATTATTAGATGCACTAAAAATTGAGAAATAAATAAACATTTTAACAAAAAAACAAAACCGACTTCCAAACAAAATACATTAAAAACAAAACATTCTCGAAAAAAAAAACACACTAAAAAGTAACGAAATAATTCCTTAAAATTACTTAAACCTTAAATCTCACTTATTGTAGCTGTTATGTCTATATTGTACAATTATTCTTACTTTGAAGTCGGTGTCAGTCAAGGTAGATTCATTACTTAAATGTTACTATACGTTCAATTGTCAATTGTAATGGTAAAAAAGCCTTATGTAGAAACATCACTGCCTGTCTCGACTGACACCGACATCAAAGTAAGAATAATTGTACAATATAGACATAACAGCTACAATAAGTGAGATTTAAGGTTTAAGTAATTTTAAGGAATTATTTCGTTACTTTTTAGTGTGTTTTTTTTTTCGAGAATGTTTTGTTTTTAATGTATTTTGTTTGGAAGTCGGTTTTGTTTTTTATAAGTAGATTAATCATAAACGATAGATAGATCGACCAACGAAAAATGTTCGATTCATTTTTTTTTTCATATTATAAGGAGGCAAGCGACCATCTGAATCCGCCAAAATGGCGAAGCGACCGCTGCCCATAGACATTCGCGATAGCGGATGCGTTGCCTACCCTTAACCGACGGAGGAGAAGACGCACAAAAAGAGGATATTTCCTCTTCCTATGCGTCTCATCCACCGTCAAATCCAAGTTCCCTTTCCATCGTATTCTTATGAGAAAAAGGGAGGGAAGGAAACGGGACTAAAGTTGGGCCTCCGGCACCACATTCATCAGACGAAACGCGGAATTGCTTCCGCTTCACGCCTGTCTTCTGTGTGGACGTGGTATTGCACCGGGCGAGCCGACCCATTCGCGCGAAGATGTTAAAGCGGGCTCTACCACTGTCATTTTTAAAACAACGTTAAAATTGCAGATTTTTTATCTACTTCAAATATTGGTCAACGTTCTACACGACTAACAAATATTTGCCAAGCACATGCAACTAATTTATAATATAATAAGACGTTAACATTCAAACACATTGATGAATGGTTTGTTTGGATACAAAATGTTAAGAAATTTGCAAGCAAACTTAAGATGTCTTACAATGTCTGTCAATTAGGCAATTGGAAACTTCGAAAAGGTCGAGCATGCAAAGATGGTCAACAAAAGACATGATCAGGTCCGGATTTAAATATGATATTTGAACTTGGGTATTTTGTTTTACATGCAATTTTTTGTCGCATAAAATTAATGATGCGGGGCTGTCGACTTTCATTAAATGAACACCGGTTAGTCTCGATAAAAACACTACTGACCTGTGACACCTAAAACAAGGAAAAATTCGGACGTATTAAAAACCTCGTCGATTGTTAAATCGCCTATTGACGAAACTGCACCATGAAAATTAAGAGTTCGATTCAAACCCGAAGCGGCAACCCTATAAGATGGTCACGATGTTTTCTGAATATTAGGATTATTTTATATGTATGAAAACATTCAAGTATTTTACAACCTCACTATTAATGTACAAACGAAATCAAACATCTTAGAGGCTCGAAACATCGCACTTGTCGGTTCGCAAGAGCAGTTTTGCAGGATGGAGGCGTATTGCAAAGCGCATAGCTTACTCTGAGCTGCCAAAAAGCTTGATGTAGAGTATACAACATATTTGACCAACATTTTGTTACTGAACTTAATGCGAAATGAATATTTCAGGCTCTTACCTTGTGTTACCATATACTGACCTGATGACATTATAAAGGTACACAAAACTTCGTCAAGGTGACTGCAACCAGTTGACGCATTAGTGATATTTCTTCTATAAATCTTTTTTATTATTATGACCACCTTTTGACATTTGATTGATCTTAATTTCTTATTCATTGCGGCGAATCTGAGAGTTTATTTAATTAGACGAGATAAGGAAGCAATGAATAATTCATTCTTTGCTCTATATTAAAATTTGTGACAGAAATAGTGGAATCTCCGAGTAGCTTTCTACTTAAAAACATAAAAGCTCTACCAGCCTGTATCTTGTTAATTACTACTAAGCATAAATGTAGATTTAATTGAAAAAATCTCACTAAGGGCTGATTAAGTAATTGGGAAACTGTTAGTGAACCAGTATAAATTATGTACGAACTGAATTAAAAACATGAAAACAACGCGTTATTTACTGCAACTATAATTTTTTTTTCCTTTGTAACATTATGTTTGTATTGTTTGTCAATATTTTGCAATAAGTTGTCATTCTTAACACATTAACCTTTAGCCTTCCAGCATTTAACATTAAGCAAGCTAATGCTTTGTTAAAATTCCTTAAAGTTTAAGGTTTAACTTGAATTGATTTACTATAAGTTATGATAAGCATTTGATGTGTTTGTAAAATATATTCAACCGAGAATTTTAACTGTTGTAACACTTGAATTTTATCTCTGTTTTTTCATGAAACGTTAAGAAATTAATATATTTTTGAATTTATTTATAAAAAACTATACGTTAGTTTATCTTAAAACTTGCTTAAAGATTAAAAAAGCAGTACATAGTAACTATAAAGATAAACATAAAATTACCTACTTCACTTATTTCGCTGTCTTAATATATAACCTAAAAAATTATGATGCCTGAATATTCATAAAATCTAATACTTGGTCGTCTTCTTACTGTATGTAAAATTTACATAAACGAATAATAAATATACTATATGCCAAGGCCTCAGTTTCACGATAAAATTTATATTTCGCGGGAATTGTAAACAAAAAATGGAGAGAACTTTTTATCACATAATTCCTTAATTAATAAATAAATAACTAGTCTTACGTTTTATAATCTGTGGCGCATTTAATTAACAACGTAACATTTATTACCTGTGCTTTTTCTACAGTGTTAGTTCTATGGCGGGACTCTGGGAGAGACAAATCAATGAAAAAATTACCAGCATATTTAATTGTAACCAGTAACTATAATTTGTAGAAAGTTTATCTTCAGCCTTGTTATTGTAGAGCTATCCCTATAACCTGAAGCTTCAGGTGCTTGCAGGACTGGGTCGAGAACATGCAAGGTCAAGAAAAGGGGAAATATTTTTGCCGGACACTCTGGCTCTTCGTCACCATCTCATATGTTATTGGCAACTAGCTGTTCTTGTGCGGCTTCATCCGCGTGAAATTATAAAAAAAAATATTTTATTGTTTATATTTGTCAAATTCTCAATTGCAAATATCAAAATTATCGTTACCATAATAACCTTACGCTTTATTATATTAGTATAGATAATATATGTTTTCTTTCTTTCTTAGCTATAGATATTTTGACTCTGTTATAAAACAACAATGCATTTTCATATCTTATGTGACACGTACGCAAAATCTCTGAGTATATGATTAGATAACGTTTAGAACAATACGACTTTTTTATAATTAACGTGAAGCTTACCGTAGTTTTCCATTGCTTAAATTTCGAAATATATTGACTCTTTATTCTTAATGAAAAAACTGTGATGGTACGTTTTTGTTCGGATGTTTCTGTAGTGAGAATCCACTGTGTGTCAAGTCACGCGTCATTAGCCACTAATGAGTATAAAATCTAATGATTTTTGTAAATGTGTGTTTTCAAACACAACTAATACGACTTTAGCACAATCTTGGCATCATTTACTGTCAGTTAACTTTTTATTAATAACCAAGGTCATATTACAATAATATGCGTATTTCAAATCCTTCGTTTTTTTAACGTTAAATTTTTGACAATGATAAGGAACTTTAAAAGATTGTAAAAAAATCACAAATATACACTAAAATATGACTAAAAAAATAAGACGAATTGAGTACCTCCTTCTTTTGGGAAGTCAGTCAAAAAGAATGAGTCTTAATTACTTATTGCAAAAGGTAAACCTTATTTAAATTCCTTTATAGTCTATAGTAGGGTTGTAACGGAACTCTGCCTCCGCATCCGCAAGTGGGGAATTTCCGCAAGAAATGATACCTCCGCATCTGCTTCCGCTTCCGTTATTTCTTATGCGGAGTTATAACGGAGGTTAATAAACGTCGTTAAGAAGCGACTAGGTATCGTTTATGCGGCCCGCGCGAACATGCTCGGTCAACTAGCAGTTCACATTTTCAGCTCATACGCGCGTTTTTCGTTGAGATTTGATTGTTATTAGTGTGTTGCCAAATTGTTATTTTAAAAATTGCCGGGTGCCAATAGAACCATGTACGTCTATAAGCAGGCCACGCCTTTTGAATTAACGTAGTTTTAGTTTTTATTTTTTTAATAAATCGCAATTAATATTTTATTATTGACCTCCGCTTCCGCTTCCGTTAACCTCCGCTTCTGCAGAGGTGTAGCCTTTCGCTCCCGCATCCGCATCCGCTTCCGTTAAAATAGCCTCCGTTACTACCCTAGTCTATAGGGACTTTTTATTAGAAATATATATAATTCTTTCATTCTTATCATTGCCTAATATTTTTGGACCATTATACAATCGATGTACCAGGAATACATAAGCACGTATCACACGATGTTATTTAGTATATGACCTTTGTCAAATCGTGTCGAACAATGAGAGGTCGCGTGTCATCTAAGCACGCGTAAAGCTTTCACATCGGTATTATAATGAGAGGAATTGAATCTTTTGTGGAACGAAATGTCGTTTAGAATTTATGAAATTAACATTCTTTTAGTAAGAATCTTATTGGCCGAAGTAAATGTTTTATGCCTTCTTCACTTCTGTATACGGTACAGAAGTGAAGAACGCATGCACGTCCCAGTTGTCAATCTGACAGTAAATTGGCACAGAGTATACAAGCGATATTTTACCGGTAAATCGGTTTAAAATACCGCTACTAACTGTTTGATCGTTGGATATTATGTGAAGAAAATACAGATTAAGACCAATACATGTCCAAATTAATCATTCGCCATATTGTGGCAGCGGCCATCTTGGAAATATTCAAAGTGTTGTACTCTACTTATCAAGCGCATTTAGTTGATGTCCAATTGATGTTTTCCAAAAAGTAGCGGCAATTTTAGATTTTCGATGATATTAAATTTAAAAAAAATACATTGTTATCAGAAATAAATGTGTGTACCAATGGCAGAACCAACTTCGGGCCTCAAATTATTACAATATTGTCACATTAAAATTGCTGTCGAAATACCACATACAGAATGACGAACTGTCTTTGTTAGTACAGTAATTACCATAACCAAATAGCATTCGTTCATAAACCTAATTGGCAGTATACAGTCAATTCCTTAGTCAAGTTACGAAACAAACTGTCATCAATCATATCCTTTGACTATATAGAAAAGGACCAGACAAAGAGCTGACGTTAAAATTGCCACGTGAAACGTCTATATGACTGATTACTACATAAAACAAGCGCACAAGTTTATATATTGTTCACTCTTTTTTGTCAGATTGGAATCATAGGATTTGAGAGGTCCTGTCTCCTAAAAGTCAAAGTATGACCAGTGCTTGAAATTACACGCGACACTGGCGGTCGTGATGACATGCCTGCCAAGTGCCAATCATGTTTGGTAAATTGCCGCCTAGACTCATGTGCTTAAAATGTACTTGGCTCTTTTAACTTTAACTACACATTGTTACTAGCTATTCGTACCCATGGGCCGGATGAATTGCAACATAGACAGAAAAATGAAAAGGGAAATTTTGTGCCTGGCTTTTTGCGTTACGCGATATCAATTTTTTGTATTAATTTTCAGGTCTATCAATAACACTTTTGACTAAAATTAGACAATCCCTTGCTCCTTTAAATAAAAAATAATCATTTAATCGGTCCACCAGTAGCGAAGTTACGTAACAAAGAAAAGTTTTTCTTTGACGAGATAAAAAACAAATGAAGTTATCTTTTACTAAGTGGCCAGTACTTCTATGTTTAAAACGACACAAAATGCACGATGACTCATTTGATTAGTGTCCTTAAATAGTTAGTGGAGGTGACAAAAAGTGAAGGGTGCTAAAACACGCGGCTCCTGAGCCAAGGGCACGCGCCTGCGTCATCTATTAACTTTGACTCTAGAAAAATACGCATATTTGTAAATACACTAGGGGCTCCAGACTTAAATTATGTCCTGAACTAACTAAAAACTATTACTTATTTCGGAAAGCATTTTAGTTAAGTAGATTTTTGTTTAGTTGTCATTTTCAACAAGACAAATATGTTTAATCTACTACGTCTATTTTAAAAATCTATAAATGCAATTATTATTTTATAAATAAAAAAATCCATTGCCCATTTATCCACCAGAATTATGGACTTTATAATACTCTTCCTGAGGTAAGATTTAAGCCTGTTTAACCGAAGCCAGTGATCTTCAACATTACCAAGAACACAAAAAATGTAGATATCCTAGGAGTCCTATAATATACGAAACTAGCAGTCACAATTATCAGGTAACGTACAAACAAAATAAAGGTCAACACACAATGTAGCGTATATTTGATTACTTAATACATTATTGTTGTATCCAAACAAACAAAATAATTAATTAAGTATACCTAAGTAACAACGGTTACTAAAGTTTTATCGAGGTTTTTACAGGATGTACGAGTATATTGAATTATGGTGCAAAATTACATTTAGAATTATAAGACGTTTACATGCACTTATAACCAGTTACTGAAAACTCATCTTATGAAAGACAAAGATCAACATCAACTTACAAAAGCTGTCGCGATGAGCAGATCTCCACCAGGGCTGCTCAAATCATCAGCTAACGGCCCGCATAGTTTGAAAAAGAATATGAAATTATTTTAGAAAGCTTACAAAACTATTGAATTACAAAAACAATTATGAGATCAAAAGAAGGAATAAAAGTATTTGACAACTCACATTTTATATATTATCAAATTTATTAAACAACTAGCTGTTCGTGCGGATTCATCCACGTGAAATTATAAAAACTTTATTTTATTATTTACATTTGTGACATTCTCAATTGCAATGTCAAATGCACAAATGACAACGATGGCAATTTTGCTTCCTTAATGTTGGTAGCAAATTATGGTCTCTTTCCCACATTAGGGTTTTTATACAATTTATTTACCCCCTAAGTTTAATAGTGTGAAAATATATAGCCTAAAGCGTGACGTAATTGTAGGGGTTTTTATTAAAAAAGAATTTATTCAAAAATATGCTATGATTGCTGACATCTTAGGCAACAAAGTAGTGTGTGTTTACGCTTTGTTATATTAGTATAGATATTAAAATCCAAAGATGAATAACCTTAATCGTAGCAATAGTTATTTTGAGACAAAGTCTTCAAAGCCCCTTTAGCCTGTTTTTTTTTAATGAATTAAAACCACATACCTAACGATGGTTTAGGACTCCTGTTTTATACAGCGGTAGTTGTGTCTTGCAACCGGCCGGACCGGTGAGACTGGATCGTGATAAAGTTCAAATGCTTTGAGGAATGTCGCATTTTTTCGAACATTATTTTTTAAAGAAATTACTGTTATGACCCCATTGTTTTATGACTATAGTTTTTTCGCCACTGAAGTTCTCGAGCCTTAAGTTAGTTGATTAGAACCAACCTGGCCCAGAACGTATTAGTTGACTTCACTTCTTTTAAGTTATTTGTATTGTTATGGCCCCTTGTAGGTCAGCGACCGTTTAATTATTTAATTGCTAGTGCTAAAATCATGATAATTGCAGAAACGTAATGGTACCAGTTTTATTTCCAGCAAAGATAATGTTCTAATGTTTTAATTTATCCTTCCAAAAGTTTGTTGTTTTTACAATCAAAAGATAAGAAAACTTTAAAATAGACGCCATATTGGATTTTCTATTCTCTTAAATACTTTCTTCAATTGTTTTGTTAATTACAGAACTAATTCCGACATATTATTAGTTATAGACAAATCGAATAACCTTTTATCTGAAGATTTCTTTAGTTCGTTTTATTTTTTCTTACATCAACATTCATCGCCTTTTATAAGTTCTCCTAGTTAGAACCTTACTGAGATAAACATCTGATTCATGTTTTATTGCGTATAATTGATACTTGTGTTCGTTGAAATTACTATGTATGTTTTTGGTAATTAACTTTTTGTGGAATAAGTACGTAGCCTTTTTCTATCGAAAATTTTAGAGCAAAAAAGGATCACATATATTTAAATTGTTAGTTTTAAAAACAATTGATTTGAGAAAATTTAAGAACGATGATTAAACAAAAAAAAAATCGGAAAGGTCCTAAATGTAGTAATTGAATAATCGTTCATATGTGAACGGCATTAAATCAATATAATCAAGTTATTTATTAAAGTAGATCAAAATTAAACATTAAAAATAAACCACTTAAATCCAATCTAATTAATGTTACTTCCATATTTTGTTGCCTTGAACATTAAAATACATTACGAGTCATTTTACTTTTTTATCAGCTTTAGCTTGATGATATTAAATCACAGGTAAAATATAAACTAAATTATAATCTGTAATAACGGACAAGTCGCTTATTTTATCTGTTATTAGATTTAAAATGTATGGATTACTTTTTTAATAACGGGATCCTTTCGAGCATCAGTGACGCCATTAAAATGTTACGATTCGTTGGAAATGTAATTATTCGCTAAATCGGCCCCCTTTTTTATTTTCATATTTTTTTAAATGACAAAATGAAAATCTGTAATTTTTTTGTACAAAGCAATAATTGAGTTAATTTTCTTCTTTAGACAAAAACAAATGTTCTCTAACTTTGATATTTTCAAAGTTCAAGGTCACATAAAGAATATCCATTTACATGTTTTTTTGCTAATTGCAAACACAGTGAATCAATAAGGAAATTCTAGATATTGTCTTTTTTAAAGAATGATGATTAAATTGCCCATCTTTATTTAAATGTCAATATTTTATCTTTTGTCCATAATTAATCTGTGATTTTAGTCACGATTACAACGTTTTCATGTTTATTAATTATTTAAGTAATAAGCTTGTCGGAGTGACGAGCGGTTTATAGAATTCAATTCCGAAGGTAGATTATATACACGGTAACGATCTTCCATTATGGACGTGCGTATGTCGGGGATAATGAAATAACAATCGCGTAACATTAGAAACACTATCCTTAGTTGACAACCATCTTAATTGATAACTTCAAAACACACTCTAATCGAATTGGAAAAATTTACAGAGATTAACCCATCGATTTTATAATAACAAAACTTATCATTCCACTATTCAATGACAACTGTCATCTGTCATTCGCCGCTTGACATCTATGACGCATGATGCATATTTAGCCATTACTCAAAATTATTAGTTGCCAGTTACTTTAATCGTTTAAAAATTAACAATAATTTCGCCCCGTTAAGCTTATTACTGTAGTATTTTCTGGCATATTAATAACGGAAAGTTTTGATTACCAAGAGCAACCAAGACAAATGACAGTCGGCACAATATAACCTGCCAGAAGATAGAAGGTTGGGTTTAAGCATATTGGTTTGTTTTATAGCAAGGGCTTATGGGCTTTATATTCTAAGCTACAAAGTTAAGAGATGATGACTATTCATGAGACATTCTCAGTATATCAATAACAGATGTGCTCCAGATGCCAAGTGCGCGGCAAGTTCGCTGGTCCATAACAAAACGGACGCGTTTGATCTTTGTAGAAACCACGCCGATGTATTTAACTTAAAACTACGTTAAACTTGTGTTAAACTATGGTTGGAACAACTGTAATAATATACCGTTGAAAATAAAATATAGTAATACTTTATTTCATTACCTACATTTGTCAAATTATCAATTGCAAATGTCAAAATGACATGACATGATGACAAACTATGGCAATCTTGCTTTTTTGATGTTGGCAGCAACTTTTTATCCAAAATATTAACCCCCAAGTTTACTGGCGTGAAAATATATAGCCTAAAGCGTGACGTAAGTGTAGGGCTTTTTATTAAAAAAAGAATTATTCATAAATATACTGTAATTGCTGACATCTTAGGCAACAAAGAAGTGTGTGCTTACGCTTTATTGTATTAGTATAGATAAATTTATAATCACTCTTGATTTGCTTTTGTTATGACTATAATTTACAATGACTTTCTTTTCAACAAGATTGTTAGATGTGAGAATATTGCAGTGTAGAATATTTCAAATAAAGAACGCGAAATGTCGACTCTATGTGCATTCTTACCGGTAAGATACATCAATATGTTGCTTAAGTTAGTACAAATAGTTTACTAATCACCACGATTTCCTCGAATTTAATACGCAATTAAAGAGGCTTATCACGTCTTCTTAAGTCCTTCGATATACAACCTTGCCATACTTCCGTGGCCCTGCTTGATTGCAATCACAAGTAAGGAGGAAAATTTATTATGTGTTGTCTACAATGTTTACTGGATCATGTAGTTCCTAGGTGTCTGGAAAAGTTATAATAAAAGTAGAGATTCTTGAAATATCTATTTTTTTGTTAATAATATTATTTACTGTTCAGTACTGACAGTCTATTTAACTACGTAAATATTATATCTTAACATACATAATTTAATTTTTAAAATAATAATACACCGTCAGTATACGAGTAATTGACACACACACAGAAGACAAGCGTGATGTGAGAGCAATTCCGCATTTTGTCTGATGAGTGTGTTGCCGAAGGCCCAACTTTAGTCCCTTTTCCATCCCACCCTGTTTCTTATAAGTATAGGATGGGAAGGGAACGTGGATTTGACGGTGGAGGAGACGCATAGGAAGGGGAAACATCCTCTTTATATGCTCCTTCTCCGTCCATTAAGAGTAGGCAACGCATCCGCTATTGCGAATGTCTATAGACAGCGGTCGCTTCGCCACTTTGGCGGATTCAGGTGGCCGCTTGCTCGGTTGCCACCTTATGATATAAACAAAAATATGTTCTTAAGCTTTTTCGTTAACGTAAAACAAGACTATAATACAGTAAATGCCATCATTTTCGCTTACTAAAGTGAATAGGGCGAGTAAGTGTCAATGAACGTGTCAGTCTCAAATAAAAAATAAACCATAGTCCGTCGCGTAATATGATACTATAAAGGTAACTGACCAGCTACTGGCACCATACTATTATTAGCTTCACATTTAAAAAGACCACGTAGAGGTCTTTTAATATGAAACTATATCGTAACAGCCTCGCGGGGAAAGATTTATTATGCTTCATATGTCCTCGGCGCCCTGTTTACTTAATGATGGCCGACTGTCCTGCAATTAGTGTAGCCATGCAACACTAACTTAGGAGACATTCCTGACAAGGCTACATAACTTAGTTGCAGTCAAATTTACTTATCCTTGAACACATTTTAAATGTTAGACCAGGAAAGCAAATACCTTACCCGCCAGTCACAATTATTGCTGCAGAATCAACATAGGTGTAACTATTTAACAATATTCTCTAAGCAGTTCAATGTGTGGTCACCCTAAGCTCCATACACTGTCACGTCGTCTCATTACGATGCAGTGAGCGATTTGGATCCGACGCTGCTCCGAATGCAGCTGAAGGTCGTCACGTTATTATCCACAACTCTATTACTTCTATATCACATCGATCATCACTTAACCATCATGCTATCCTAGTACTTAACTGATACATTAAATTATACTTTCAATTAATATGATGTAGGAAATTAATTGTAAACTTCCACTGTCAAAATTATCAAAACAAACAGCAATGTTACTAATATTATAAATACGAAAGTTTAGATGGATGTTTGTTAGATTTTGTAGCCTAAACGGCTGAACGTATCTCGATGGAATTTGGCACAGATGTAAAGTATAGTCTGGAAGAACATGAAGGCTTCTGTTTTGCCTTTTTTAATTTTCACGCGAGCGGGGTGGCGGGTCAAAGGCTTTTCTTCATTGTAGCATGTCCGTATCACTAATAACTGTCCAAACATCTAAACTGTTTAAGGGCGAGGTTGGTACGTACTCTTCTTCGAACTATTTAGGTATAGTTTTATTTAAATACTAGCTGTCGCCCGCAAACTTCGTTAGCGTGGAATTAAAACAAAATGGTCGTCTATAACATTCCCGCGTGCATCTACTTTTTACCAGCTACCTTCCAGTCAAAGTCACGACCAAATCGGTCCACCCGTTCCAGAGAAAGCGGTCTTGTCGCCATTTTGACAGCTCGGAATTAAAAAAAAGTAGCCTATAATATGCTGGTCTATATCAGCTACCCTCCAGGGAAAGTTTGGTCGAAAAAATATACAATATGCTAAATTATCTTGCGAGGCATTCTTATTATTCGTTAAAGAAGTAACTATGTCAGTTTTCGGCGTAAATGACCTGTTCTATAATTAGTTAGTAGGTCATACTAGTACGGCGTGGGTGTTGCTACTGTTTGCTAAGAGATTCAGGCCAGACTAGATAATCTGTATGTCTACTGGCAAAGTATACCGACGTTATCTTTTACACATATTGATATTTACGTCACCGGCAATTTAAAATATAGTCAGTTAAATTTTTCGAATTATCTGCTTTAACCGAGATCAGTTTTATTTTTTCTGTAAAAAACAAAATGTGTTTGTATGGCCTACATAAGAATATCTTGGTCTGAGGGCGTTTAATCGCCTTTTTTATTTCTTCTAATGTGCGCTAAAGATAGTTCCATGTTTTCCCATGATATGGCGATGGTTTTTATTTTTATATTCTTGATCAAATTATGTTTCGTAGTACACACACGTTAATTATCTTGTCAATACACTTGTATTTCTGGCTAATAAATTACGCATCTCTTCTGCCTTCTCTCGCTGGCCTTCGATTAAAAAAAAACTCTTCCGCAAGCTTCAATACGTATTTATAACCAGTATTGGTTTTGGTCATGTACAAAATGTTTTTATACCTCTACAGAGTTTAACCGAACGCATCATGAATAAAATAAAATACCTGTATTAGCTTCTTATTCCATTATCCATTGTTTCGTATTTTCGGATAACCTCAGTATTAGCACGGCTTAGTAGATTTAAACTGGATTATTGTGAAGCCATAGTAACTAGCGATAGCCGAAATGCTCCAAATCCTTTAAGACTTTCACAGTATGGATCAATATAATGACTCACTTTAAATATTTTGACTACTTATGTATGTGTAAACAATAGTGTTAGTCAATAAGATTCCGTTTATACAAAAACTAGTTTTCGCCCGCAACTCCGTCCGTGTGGAATTAAAAAAAAACAAAAGTGAGTAGCCTACGTGTTCTTCCAGACAATCCTCCACGTCTATACCAAATTTCATCGAAATCCGTTTACCCGTTTAGGCAAACTGTAACAAACATCCATCCATCGCTGTCGAACGGAATAAATAGTATCCTATGTCCGTCTCCTGGCTCTAAGCTACCTCCTCACCAATTTTCAGCCATATCGGTAAAGCCGTTCTCGAGTTATAAATAGTGTAACTAACACGAGTTTCTTTTATATATATATTATAGATTACAGATTATGTTTTTAATCTGTACTAAACTCAGGTCGGGTTTTCATGTAAATATTTTGTTGTGTAAAAATCCAAAATTCATGCAACAAACGGTAAAATTAATTTCCACTGTATCAACACTTGTATCAAAACATTATTGTCCGTCCTGTTTAGAATAGAATGAGCAAGACGATAATATTCTTTTACATGTTTCGACAGTGGAAACAGAGTCACAAGGAAGTTATGTCTTCGTTAGTAAAACAACTACGTTTTATGCCTAATGGGTATCAAGATGTCCTGACAGACGATTGGCTCATTGCCAAAAGTCTGACTGACTTAGACATAAAGTGCTATAAACATCCATCGAGGACAAAATAGTTAAACAATTTTTAATTTAATTAGCTGTTGCTCGCGACTTCGCCCGTTGAATTAAAAAAATATACCCTATGTTACTCACAGATAAATTACCTTTCTAATGGTGAAATAATTTTTGAAATCGGCCCAGTAGTTTTTACGTGAATCGAATACATACAAAAATACAAATCTTTCCTCTTTATAATATTAGTATAGATATAGATATAGATTAACACACATCAGTTTAACTAAAGTACATTTTAAATGACGATGTGACCATTCTAGTAATTCTATGTAGAGTTGATTTAATTTTAAAGATTGCTTAAAACTTATTCGATTTAAAACGCCGGCACTCATCCGCAGTTCCCCTGGTATTACGGAAAGCTTCTTTAACCTCCACACTTATAACAAATTGTGTATGACTTACTGTCATACTTATGTAACATCCTTGGTGCAGGTGCCCTTAAAATGAAGATCCCCTTGCCCTAAAATCATTAAAGGTCTAAGTCTAAAGGGCTGTTAAGTAACCATTAAAGGTAATCTCTACCATAGCGTTATATATATTGAAATATTTTAATTACTCCTATAAACTTATTTAAAACTATTTTGTTTTACTTTAAACAACTTCATCAATCAAAAGTGGTTTTATTTACTATACGTCTGGTCCGCCGCCAAATACCGTTATATCAATCGTTAGGCGTCACGATGGACGGTCTCGGTTCCGTAACGAGCCTGCCCACAATTAGCCGGGGAAGTGGGTCACATCCCCTCCCCTGCCTCTATTTCCATTCCCCTGTGTATGACACGCGCGAGACGATCTGCGCGAGCGCAGGGCGCCTATCGATTTATTTAAACGAATCGATAATGGTAACGATTTACGATTATATCAGTCGACTAATATGAAATTCAAAATTACAGTGGTTTAAAATAAAGCCAAAAAAATAAGTCATTTATTAACAAAAAGAATTAACGCACCGCGTTACACATATTAATGCATGTCTTGTTGTTGCATCAGTTTAGAAATCGATTACAATAATTAATCGATTCTTCGATAATTTGATTTAGGCTCTACATCCCTAGAATATCCATAGATCTGCGCGGCCGCATGTGTATGACAAAATATTTTGACAGCAACGCACCAACGATATTTCACATGTTACCGTTAATTTTGACGACTGTTTGTTCTCTCAGTTTTGATTGTCTCTTTGTTAACGTGTACGAAACATTTTTTCGTCTTTCGTAATAAGATCGTGGTTTAGAATGAATGAAATTATTACTGAGTAGCTTACAATCTATATAAATCTATCGGAAAAGAAATTTAAACTTGACTATATCGATTCGCACCTTTATTTTCTCAATAAATATAAAAATAACTTATTGATTTGGTGGGAAAAATAAAGTAATTCATGAAAAAATAGCAGTACAATAAAAGCAGATTCAAAATCATCTATAAAATTGAAATAAGCTACAATAACGCTAACTAACTATGAATATGAACAAATTGACCTTCCCCGGGAGCTTTAGTTATAGTCCGGACCAAAACCAGCACTTAAGCACGTTCCAGCTTTTGAACACGACGAAAATACATGACGAAGTGCACATAAGTTTATTATTCTAGGGAATATTACAAGCAAAACAAATGATATAAAGTCTCTACTAAAATTAATAATCAATTGAAACCAACTACCAATACTTTTTTGTACATTGTGGATTAATGTCTACGACTATATCCCTAAAACTATAAGGCTGTTTGCTCTTACAGAAAATTTTATTCTTCGTCTTTTCATATGTTTAACGAAGAAAACCGTCCCCTCTCACTTCATCCTTTACATTATCTATTCTCTCTTTCTTATAAGAAGCTTGGCCAGCAAAATTTAAAATAATATTTAAAATAATTCTACCCACTCGACTCCGATCTTTGAATTGAATCTAATAATAGATTTGGCAAACATTTCTTATTTACATTTTTTAAAGCCAATCTTTCAAATTCGTCTGGAGTACTAAAGATGGCGGCCGGCCAATTTACTAATGTTACATTTTAATTTGTCATTTGTACATCTGTTAATTAAATGCTAAAAATGAAACAAAACATACACGTTATCACAGTTTTTTAAGCGGAATGTGAACGATAGCAATTGTTTTTATACCAGTATTCCGAGAGTAACAGCGCTCACACCTTTGACTAAACTATCGTACAACTGTTTAGTTGCGTTTTGATTCCTATGAGCTTATATGGAGGTGCGTACACTACTCTACTTTTAGTTATGCAATTAACAGTGTAGAATTGGCTTCGAAACAATCGACAATCGCGCAGCAGTTGTGCGATAGTTTAGTCAAAGGTGTGCGCCCGTTCTAAAAATCCCAAAGTAATTAGAAACATTACATAAAAACTTACATACATGTAAGGCACCCTTTTGAAACAGGTGAAAAAGCCAGTCTTCTTCAAAAAAGAGATGACTGTTTTTACTTTTTAAACAGGTCCTACAGCAGTGTAAACCAACGTTTATATTGTTTAATCTCATTCGCTTACACAAAGTTTAAGTGAAGAAAGTTTTATCAGAAACAAACACTCCGTTGGTGTTGCGGTTATTTTTAAAGCTTTAAGCTTTTGTGAATAGAGCTTAGAAAGCTTTGTAAATAAGAATTGTAGTTTGTTTAGGAAATGTTGAATCATATTTACATAGAGACTTAAGTAAGTAAATGTTTCAGGTATTTATGGACATGTTTTTAAAGTAAATAGGTTTAAAATGGATTGCAATTAATCGAATTACTCGTTTTTCTGTCATGTGTTTTTTAAAACCATATTTTTATACTTTTACTATTTTTTACAATTTACCACAATCATAGACTAAAAAACAAGTGATTTTTATACCTACCCTACCACTTGATTTTAACTTTTCCAATAAAAAAGGCGTTCACACTTCTTTTTAAGTTACCCTCATAAATGAACGTAAACTCGACATACTAATAAATACATAAATATTTTACTAGTCATCTTACTTCTATATTCACAGAAATGATCTCATATGTTCCACAATGCTTGTATTTTCTGCATAGATTTATTACGGCACAAATTACTCGGAAAGCGACGGTTTATTGCATTTGATCAGTGGCTCCCAAAGTTACAGAAAATACTTTAAAACTTTAAACTTTATGTATAGAACCCCCTATGCATTTGTAATGCCGAACGACCTATCTTAATACTACCCTTCTTGCTTTCCCTCGTCTTTTTAATGATAGACATATTCTCATTTTCAACTTATTGCACATTCATGGTCAGCGATCACTTCGTTTCTTTGTAGAGCAAAGAGCACGCTCGTTTTCTAACTTTCAGTATATAGAAAAACTAGCTGTTGCTCGCGACTTCGCTCGCGTGTAATAAAAAAATATAGCCTATGTTACACACGGATAAATTAGCTTTCTAACGGTGAAAGAATTTTTAAAATCGTCCCAGTAGTTTTTGAGTTATTTCAATACATACAAAAATACAAATCTTTCCTCTTTATAATATTAGTATAGATGTAGACGCGACCCAAAGTTTAAGAACCTCTGATTAGGTTATAACTTCCTGCGGTATTTCGAGTTCAAAGATGGGGTCGTTTAGATACAGCTTTAGGGTTCTGCGAAATGCCACCTCATCTGTGACTCACTGCAACTTACAATGAGGTTTGAAAGTTTTGCAGTGTATGTACGTACAATGTTTAGGACTTGCGTCGTTTTATATTTATAAATGTAGAGCTATATTGACTTGCGCGAACCAGTTATCAAATTTGTATTTTACTTACCGGTTGTAGTGAAAGTGTCACGGAAGCTTTAACTTAAATGTAAGTTTGGTTTTCGTCTGTTTTACTAGCGAAAATTGTGACTTTTTAAAGTTTCTTTGTTACTATTTTACGTGTCTATCTGTAGAAGAAAATGATTCTACGACGTTGTAAATGATGACCATTCCTATATCAATGAACTTATACTTAGGTAAACGTAACTTAG
The DNA here is from genome assembly GCA_003118335.3 of Papilio memnon. NCBI lineage: Eukaryota > Metazoa > Arthropoda > Insecta > Lepidoptera > Papilionidae > Papilio > Papilio memnon. The sequence goes on from LD689012.1 coordinate 786,636, forward strand.
TTAAATTAGCGTATATTTTCAGTAAGTTATTATAATTTGTACTTAACTTATGACTGTTTATGTACACAAAGATTACAAGACAACATATCTCATATAACAATGTATTAAGAAAGTTTTCAGAATGTTCAAGCTCGAACTTGCACAATGCCAAGAGCTTTCGACGCATATCCAAGTTGCATGCGCCTGCGCATGGGTCTGTTTTTGCTGTTGCTGCGTTTTCGACGCGGGAGTGTATACTGGAGCCGCGGGGGTGCGGGGGCGGTCAAGGCCGCGGGCGCCGCGCCTCAGTACGTCCCGAAACACCATCGCGAGCGCACGTTCGTTGGTCAAAGTCCCAGTGTCAGTGTTTGTGGTACAGTTAACTGGTGCCGCCAGGTCGTCGACCGCGCGAGTATGAGCGCGCAGCCCCCGCCCCTCCGCACCCTTTCTCACTGACAGGCTACACACCAGGTAAGAAAACCCTCCACTTACCCTTGGCCCTACAACCCAAAAGAAGAACCACTGAATGACAACGGGTAAAAACTGTCAGATGATAAAAAGTTTTCCGTATAAAGTTAATTTTAGTGCTGGCAAGATATTCAACAATGTTTTCTACTATGTATTTACTTTAACGTTTGCTTACAAAAACGAACAAGAAACAGGTTACAAATATTCCGATACAAACGTTTAAAAGCAATTATCCTACTTCGTATTTGTTAGAAACCATAGGCGATATTATGATATGAATTTTATTGAATTAGTTTTGAAAACTTCTTCAAGTGTAATAATTGTTTTCTATGGTTTCAACAACTTATATGTGCCATTATCATCAGCTCATATGGCTAGAAGCTCGGAGCCTACCCTAAGTTAGGGGTGACTGCGACTTCAACCACGCCGGCCCAGATGCGCGATCAAGTGTTTTTCTTATCATACTTATTACACACTTGTAAAAAAATTATTTTATATCCACCTGTATAAACATAATTTCATATACGCATTACATTCTACGTAATTCATATAATTAAAATAATTACCCATTGTAATTAAAACATAGACGATTCACCGGTTATATTTTCCCTGGCTGTTTTTATTACGAATTAATGATCATACAATACAAAACTTAATGTTGTACAAGAGGTGTAAAATATTTATTGCAGTACTTGAACATACGGAAAAAATCAAGACTTTTTTTTAAACAATTAGTTATACAAACCTATGAAACTCCTAGAAAGGACATAAAGAAAACAAGGATACGATTAAAATGTCACATTACACATCGAAATTGTTGAATCCGTCTCTACAAGCGGTTATGATCTCCGCGTACATGAATGTGGTTAAGATTTCTTCCACAGTCATACAATTTTTAATTCAGTTTTAAGTAATGATAGAGCCTTAAGTCGTATGTAATTTGTAACGATAGCAATTTTAATATTTATCGCTTCGCCAACTTTTCTGGGTTACAAGCATAATTTTAACATAAAAAAGGTCTATCAACAGTTTTACGAATAATTAAAAAGTAAATAGACTTATCTATTACTTATTATTCGTGTTTTAATAAATAACAAAAGTGAAAGCGACATAATTGTTAAAATATCGAAATAATGTAAGCTATTTTAATTAGTAAAAAAGACTAATGTTGTTCTTACAGAGTGATTACTAGACTTTAATCTTACTTCTTACTAATATTATAAATGCAAAAGTTTAGATGGATGGATGGATAGATGAATGTTTGTTAGAGTTTGTAGCCTAAACGGCTGAACGGATCTCGATGAAATTTGGCACAGATGTAAAGGATAGTCTGGAAGAACACATAGGCTACTTGCTTTTGTTTTTTTTTTAATTCCACGCGGATGGAGTCGCGGGCGAAAGCTAGTCTTTCATATTACTAGCAAAATTTGACTGGTTTCTATAAACCACTGCTGTTATATTTTTTTCTTGTGAACCCTACATCACCATGCCGGGTCTCCTGAACCTCTCTGGGGCTCAACCTCGACTACTTTGGGAGCCAACTCTATCTTTGTAAAACTACTTATTGATCTAACGCTTAAATGTTAAAAAGCTTGACGTTTACTTAAAGTTTTCAAGAAACTAGTAGCATTGAGGTGAAGGTAAGCGCGAGGTCGGTGATTCGATTCCAATGTAAACACAATACACAATCTAGAAGAACGACACACAATTATTAGTATAGTATTTTATTGCATACAAGTCTTTTAACTCTATGTGCAAACAACCTACTTGTAAAATTAAAAAAATAAGCAGATCAATTAAGTTTACTGTACCACCTTAGGAAATAGTTAGGGTTGCCACATTGTAGGTTTTCTAAAGACGTAGGTGATGACAGAAAAGGGACAGCACATCCAGTCATTGGATATTAATTTTGTCTCTCCCCTAATCTACTACGTTTGTCGAAATTATGTATGTATGTAAATGATGTTTGTTAAAAGGTATCAACGGATTTCGATCAAATTTTTATTTCCGCGCAGACGCTTTCGCGGGCAAAAACTAGTATGTAATAAATCAATTGAAAATCAGTTATCACATTAAGATTAAAAGTTACCATGACCCTTTTAACTCTGTAGCTGTGTAACTGTCAAAAATAGACATAAATTGACTGATGATCGCCATAGAGCTATGATTCCAACATCATACAAGCCGCACTGTTTTTCCTCCTCCTGTTGTAAAAAGTTTTTGAGTAACATTATTAAGTGTAATTTACCCGTCTCTAGTGTGGCTATTTAATACCTGTAAGTGAATAATACGGTTTTCCCGTTATTACCCAGCTATTGTAACTATTTGGTGACTTTTTGTGGTGTGAATAGTCTTCGCGATTATTTTTCTTTCAATGTCTCGAAAACGTACAAAAAGATGTTATTATCTCCATTTTAAAAACAAAATGGGATGACAAATCTCGAGTAGGATATGTTTGTAACGAGGAGGCGGGCAAATAATTTATGCGAATAAGTTCGTCAGTTTACGGGATTATTAATCTTTGAAATAAATACTACCTGGCAATAACATAAATTTTGGCCGGAATTCCGTTCGCGTCATGTGAAAAAAAAAGTTAAGCTATGTGTTCAAAACTATTCTCTACATTTATGCCAAATTTCCCCATGCGGCTTCATCCGCGTGTAATTATAAAAAACTTTATTTTATTGTGTTTGTCAAATGATCAATTGCAAATGTCAAAATGACATGACATGATGACAAACCATGGCAATCTTGCTTCCTTTATGTTGGCAGCTTATAGCGTATGGTCCCTTTCCCACATTAGGGTTTTTATCCAATTTGTTTACCCCTAAGTTTAATAGCGTGAAAATATATAGTCTAAAGCGTGACGTAAGTGTAGGACCCTTTATGAAAAAAAGAATTATTCAAAAATATGCTGTAATTGCTGACATCTAACGCCACAAAGTAGTGTGTGTTTACGCTTTATTATATTAGTATAGATTAAATCGATTCCGGACTCTAATTTCGGCTTAGTATAGCTGTATAAAGATACTCAAATAGAACTGTAATAGTGTTTTTGTAGCTATTGACGGTATGTGGCATTTAACAAAGAAATATCGGTTTCCTTCGACTGTTAATGAGTCTAAAGAATGTTTGTAGGTGCATACATCCTGCCGCTAAACTAGTTTGTGTAAACGTCGCTGCTACATTAGAAAACAGTCACAATTAAACTGGTCTGTGTTTAAATTATAGCTGAAGTTAACATTGTAAATTTTCTCTCTGCCAAAATCTTCATACAAAATTATGCTCTCGAGGCAGTCGGGTAAAAATACTAATCGTCTTTTTTGTCCTTTCGCTGTACAAAATTGAGATAACATTTTGGTCTAGAAGTATCGAGATAGCAAATGCATTGTCTATGTAGGACATGAAAGGGATGTAGATAAGAAAATGAGAACTATAAATGCATGTTAGTATGCAGTTCTATTTTTAAATTAATCTTTCAGTTACTGTAATATTTCTTGGTTAGAAAGGAATCATTTGATATAGGAGTTTAACGCACCTTCAATTTAGCTATGTAAAAACAACAGGAATAGTCCATTGTGGGTGTACACTGGGCTTTCCTGTTGATCTTCCTTAGGGTCCGGAGAGCAGAGCAAATTTTGATCGCAAATAAAATTGAGCTTTGAACCTTGTCTGTGCGAACGGACCCTTACACGTAAACGTGGGTGTTCAATCTTGATATCTGGACAAAAGCATTGTTATTCTCTTTAAAAACAGAGATATTGTTATATTTTTATTTTTATTATGCAAAGTACTAAACGTATCCTGATTAATATTAGACTTGCACAAAACTGGATTTCTCATAGCTTTGAAAATATGTCACTTGTAAGAATGCGGAAAAAACAAAATGTAGATGATTCGTTTAATTAAATAAAATATTTTAATTCTAACAAAGTGTTGCCCTATCGAATGCGATTTTAATTAATTAGTGATGTTAATATATTGAGTAGTCTGCTCTTTGGAAATGTCAAAACAACCAAATAATAAATAACGTGTGACATTTCGTTTTGTGATTTGTTTTCGTTTATAACAAGGATATCCAGTTTATACTGTTTTATGTTATGTAATTATTTAGAAGATTCTAAGTAATAATTATAATCTATTGAAAAAAATCGAATATAAATGATAACCTAAAATATATGCAAAACAATTGTTATCACATATATTCAACTGTTATGAATAAAAACTTATTGGATATGTTACCATTATCATAATTAAATGTATTATTCGGAACATTATTTCCTTCATTTAAATTAATTTCAATAAATAATGCGTTTTTGCGCCATATTGTGACGTCATCGAATCGAACAAATATTGTTCCACGACAAATTTAAATAGTGTGTTTTAACGTGTAACGTGAATGAAAAAGACCAATAAATGATGACCCAAATCTGACCATTTCTAGAAAAACTCTATAAATAAAGGGCATTGACTTCTTTGATCAGTACTATATGTGGATATTGGATAATTTGTTATTCAATCTAATTGTCACGGTTGAGGTTAATTTAATCGATATTGTTGCCAGGTTCGCATCGCCCCTAGCACTGTAAGATTATTGAACCCATTGTTATGCGTATTATAATATTTTTTGTAATAGCCTACGCTTCAATGGTTTTGATTTATAAGGAACATAGACAACTAGATAGATATGGCTTTTGATCAAGCGAAACGGAGACCTTATTCCATTTTACGTACATCTTAAGAACTACAAAAAAAAAAATAGAAGTAGATTTTATGATATATCTTTTGGAATTTAATAACACACGTTAATATAAAAAAGAAAGTCGTGTTAGTTACACTATTTATAACTCAAGAACGGCTTTGCTAATATGGCTGAAAATTAGTGAGGAGGTAGCTTAGAGCCAGGAGACGGACATAGGATACTATTTATTCCGTTCGACAGCGATGGATGGATGGATGTTTATTAGAGTTTGTTGCCTAAACGGGTAAACGGATTTCGATTAAATTTGGTATAGACGTGGAGGATAGTCTGGAAGAACACTTAGGCTATTCACTTTTGGTTTTTTTAATTCCCCGCGGACAGAGTCCCGGGCGAAAGCTAGTTTATAATATTAGTAAGATAATTTGTCTAGTATGTCTTCTGTCTGAGGTTGCCTGTTGTATAATGTTAACTGTTGCTTGTTCAAAAATATGAGTTTTGTTTGTTATTTATGAATAGATTGTTTAGTTTTGCGTGATATTGCATCGTTATGTTCACACTTCACACATCTTGTAGTCTTGATATCAATCGAGTCAGTAAATTATTAATTTATTGCACCATAAAGGAATATTTAAGATCTCTGCAGAAGTGAAAATGTATAAATTATACAGAATTACAAAATAAATTATAATAAAATGTCTATCATTTACTTAATAGTTTGTGGTGTCTGTTTTTGATATATATTTGCTACATATATTAATCTCTGGAACGGGTGGACCGATTTGGACGGGACTTTGACTGGAAGGTAGCTGTTAAAAGGTGCACACGGGAATGTTCTGAGCTAATGAAGTTTGCGGGCTACAGCTCGTAAATAATATATTAATTGGCAGCTTCAAAATTAACGAAAGCCATTAATTATAAATATACCACAATGCATAAATATCTCAACTGTCTTGAAGACGAAGAAATTGATACACAATCTATACATATAATAAAATTAGAGTGTTTGTAATATCAAAAGAAAAATTCCAGATTTCGGGAAGATGATGTATTTGCGTTGCTGATAACGAAAATAGTGTTTAATTTTTTTTTGTCTGTCTGTCTGTCCGCAAGTCGCGTTTGTTCCGGGTAACCTCCGAAACGGCTGGGCCATTTCGATCGGACTTTCATTAAAGGGTAGCTGACATAAACGGACATATTATAGGCTGATTTTTATCTTAATATTGCGTGGACGAAGTCGCGGTCAACAGCTAGTTAGTTAATAAAACATACGATAAGATGTAATTAAAACACAAATATGTGACCTTCGGACATTAATTACGTTTCTTACACATCTGTTTAAACAAGTTAGATTTAATATAAGGGGAATGTAATCTCTTCGCAAAAGAACTCCTTGGTATTTTTAATTTTACTATTTTTTTTAATTAATTTTTAATTTTGAATATGCATCTTTTCAACCACCCACTTTCGAACCCACATGTACTTCTGGAATGTTCCATGTAAACAGCAATCATTCAGAGTGATACTGGACTTGTCAAGTGAAATGCGGGCTCTGTTCCCCCATGGTGGGGGACCAGACATTATTGTTACGGTACTTTATAACTCATAGGGGTGTACAAGGTGTCAAAATCACAAAAGAACCAAATAAAGTGATGTACATAGACTATAGAATGGGAATCCAAAAACGGTGAGCGGTAGTGCTCCTGTCGTGTACAAACGCACCATCCTTTTCTCGAAGCGACTTTGACACTTTTGTGTGTGATATTCAGAAAGATATATAGTGCTCTACAAAAGTGTTTATTTATTTATTTCTTTTTAAATGATTATACCAAAAAATTGCGTTTCAAACTTAATACATAAATGATTGCATGTTCCAAAAATATTAATGTGTTTTTGATCTGTAAAATGCAACATGGATAATGGAGATAAAAAAATACTAATACATTTGAATACAGAAACGAAATAATTTGTGGTTTGCCATCTTTCGTTCTGTTTCGTTCCATATAATTACAATAAATGGAAGGATACACTCATTTATAATTCTTAGAACTTTTAACCAGTAAAAAATAACAACCAAACAGTAATATTCCATTCTCAGAATTTTAAGTAAGTCATTTAAAAATCCTTACAATTTACTGAAACTGTAATTTACAATTCTCTATGTCTTTTAATCCGGTTTAGTACTGAAGACAGTCACCAATCAGTTATAACCAAATGTTTATTTTTAACTGGTAACAAAGTTAATTAATTAATTGCAGGTATAAAGTCTAATTATCTTTTTTTAATTCAGGCAATACCTGTAATATCTATATTTATTTGTTGATAAAACTACTGTGTTAGTAAGTTTTTATTTCTCATTTTATCCAAAAGATCAAGTGAACTACCAATATGTGTTTAACTGTCAAAATGAGACCAAAAGTCTATTCGCAATTTGACGAGGTCAACGACCGACTATAAACGCATCTTTGCTAATTCCTTATTCTGATGTAAATCGCCTGAGAATTTTAACGACAGAATCCAACGGGTTTGTTTTAAAGATATTCATGAAGCGATTGACTTACGTTTCACCGTTACGTATAAGTCTGTTATCTTACATAAGATGATAAAATTTGTATATTCGGTAGTATTTTTTTATGTTAATATGAAAAAAATTGTGACTTCTTGCGTCATATTTCACGTTTTTAGTTGAACGTTTATGTTTGTTTAAATATTGTGTTTCAAATTAATGTACAGAGCTAGTTACTTAAGACTGACCGACCGGTCACCATAATTTTAACCCATGTAATAAGAGCATTCTTTTGTATATTAGTTCCTTTCAGACCTTTAGCTTAAACGCTTGACCTCATTTAATTCAACACCCTAGGAGTGATCGCAATGCAATCGATCGCAATATTCTTAAAATTTTACACTGTATTTCGTGATTTAATGATATTTCAATTCCCATATCGTATCTACCAAGGATCCAGCTTTGTTCCGGGGGAGGGGGTCACATAGTCGTGGTCAAGTCAAGAGCTTGCCAAAGTAACAACCAGCTCAGGGGGGGTCATGATCCCCCTGGATCCGCCGTTGGTACCTACACGGAGGTAACCCGTTATTGATCACCGAAGGATAATTTTGCATTAATAGATATTCAGCCTTCATTTCACGTATGATACAGAAACGGAACATTTCGCGGTGAAACGGGTCCTTCATAGATCGTGAACGCATGGCCGATTGTGCGCTAGTCAAGTGGGTCAGCGGACCGGTCCAGCGCAGCCTCTCGGATTTCTTCGCGGCTGTCGGACACGCTACCCCCCCCCCTCCCCCACCGCGGATGTAATGCACTCATTGTCATATGTGTTTATGATTGGAAGATTGATGGTGCATTTGTTAGACCAAAACGCAAATTAATTAGGGGGAATTTATTAAAATGTTTGTAGAATTTCGTAATTAATTTTTGTGTCTTTTCTAATATTTCTTTTTCTTTAATATTAGCACAAAAGAAGTAATAAAAAAAAACACCCTCTACTACTTTTAATTTGTCCCTTTCTAGTTTTAATAAGCAAACGACCGCATTTGACATTTGCAAATGACAATGTCATTTGTGCATACAGATTATAGAGACTTTGATCAGTTACGTGGCTGTGGCCGGCGAGTGCCTTTACCTTTCTTTTTTTTGTTGCCACTCGAAAGCTCGAGGCCATTCGATTGTGACTTAACGCCTACTAAATGCATTTGTAATCAACAGAATTAAGCCAATATGTAACAATATAATACAATTTGAATGACAATACGCAAATAAATTAGGGCACAAATCTGTATTATAATTGCAGTTGGATTTATACACAAACATTGTACCCGGATTTGCACGAATAATTTCACACGGAAAAGTCCTCTTTTTTGCAATATGTGTGCAAAATTTAATTATAATCTGTTAAGGTATTAACCTGTGCAGTCACTACAATTTACTACAATTCATTTCCGAGTCATTTCACTACTCTTATTCATTACCTTCATACAATTATAAGAAACATCAATCTGATTCTTTACTTGTATTTCCTATAAATAATTTAATATCTATTGATTATTTCAAGGCCTTTGCCTTGAAGCGACACGGCCGCATCAACCGCGGAGCGTATCGAATGACAAATAATACAGAATTATCAATGCAATCTTCTTTTATAATCAAAACAAAAAGTACATTTTTTTTACATTTCTATGAACTTGTTAGTCACCGAGTTTCTTTAGAGACAAAATGTTCGATAGAAATCCTTGGTCCAAGTGTGGTCATACATCGATCTACAAGGACTTATTACAAAATGATACGAAATCCCACTAATATCATGAAAATCTGTCTTTTATTGGCTTATTTTATCGGTAAAGGTACAATATGTGCAACTGTTGTATTGAAGATTCTCAAACTTCTATACTGAAATGTGGAATTCCCACATCTTAAACGACTTAACCAAATTGGTTAATTTATATATACTACGAGTAATATAATAAAGCGTAAACACACACTTCTTTGTTGCTTAAGATGTCAGCAATTACAGCATATTTTTGAATAATTATTTTTTAATGAAAAGCTCTAAACTTCGTCACGCTTTTGACTATATATTTTCACGCCATTAAACTTAGGGGGTAAATATTTTGGATAAAAACCTCAATGTGGTAAAGAGACCATAAGTTGCTGCCAACATCAAGGAAGATTGCCATAGTAAGGTAATCGGTATTTTGACATTTGCAATTGAGAATTAGACAAATGTAAACAATAAAATAAACTTTTTATAATTTCATGCGGATGAAATTGCACGGGAACAGCTAGTATCGTAATAATTTTTAATGTTCCTTTTTATTTTTAGGATCATCTCCCTAGCCTTGTTCTTTCTATATTATAAACCTTTTTTGTTATCTAAAGTATGAAATAATAATTATTTTATTCCTACTTATACGCTAACGAATAGCAGGCGTTAGTATTCACGCTCTGTTTCACTCTAACAGTCATTGGCTGTACGGGATATACAAATCACGCGAGACGGCCGGAAGGCGTCCAGGGGCTATCGTGTGACGCGACCAACGCTACTTGATACTTTAAGGTCGGTTCGTTCTTAGGTATGTGAGTATAAACTAACACTTCTTGACCTGTTTATTGCGAACATAAGCCGTTAGGTCTGTTTTTTACACAATAATTAAATCAGACGTGTTTATCATGGAAGTACACTTAACCCTCAAATGCAAGCTTTTTTTTTAACTGTGAAATAAATATTTCAGTATAGGTTTTGAGATTAAGGGAAAAATAATTAAAAAAAACTTGGTTTCAATAAAAACTATACTTTTGTTTGTAGACTTTTGGCAACAATATGCATTTAAGGGTTAAACATTAGACATTTAATGTAATAATTTCATCAGATTCATAGACAAGCATTTCAGTTATAGCATTGTAAAAAAAACAATATCGACGCCATTTCGGACATATTACATGAAAATTTAATTTGAGATAAAAAAGGAGATAGTCATTTTACGCTGATATATTTAAATAAAGTGCCACGTATGATCGTAATGGCATATCTCTGTATGTATGATCTTTGTTCGTATGTTAATGACACGGTGGACAGTCGGTGACGAATTTTAAACAGCGGAAGTGTTTCGCCTGTACGAATGTCTGTGCTTTGAGAGAAGTAATTCAACGGCCAATGTGTACAAAACAACAACACTTAAACCTTTAAGATACCTTTTACATAATAATGAGTATAGAAAGATACTGGTTAACACTAAACGTGAAAATGGTGTTTTTTATTCACAAAATAATAGTTATTTATGGCGAATTCGCGTGGAATGTAAAAAAGTTGAGTTAGTCTATGCCCTATTCCAGACTATATACTTCATTCCTTAATTTTATTCATACCAATAATAATAATAATAAGCCATTTATGCAAGTAAGTGTAATTAATTAAATCATTATAAAAAGATCTTTCATTATCCCGACAGTAAACAAATTCATTTTCATCTACAATTTACAATTCTAAAAAAAAAAACAGATTATGCACGATCATTTCCATAGATTAAAAATCTAGACAGACTGGATATTCAACTTTTAGTGTGAAAGAACCGTCTAATTATATTCCTATTCATAACATTCACTGTTTTCTCTACATTCTCTGTAAAAATGAATAATTATCTACGAGTATGTGAAAGACATTCCGCGGTGTCCGTCCTTTCACATCCCATTTGACATCCCAAATGCATAGTTACATCACTGCAAACTTCCTTTGTGGAAAGGCACAAGTAAACTATAATATTACTACAATAATTTTCTCAATTGGAGAATCAAAAACAATTTAAAGTTAGGCTGGCGCAAATCAATTTCTAAAAGAAAATGCTAGACAGAAAGATTTAACCATAAGTTGTTTACTCCTACACATAGTCGCTAATTGCTCGCTTAGGAAGTCTTTAGTGTGAGAATAAACTGCTTAAACTCCTGTCATTCAAGCAAAAAGTCCAATGACGATATCAATTGACACCCACCATTTCTATTTCGTTCTTTAGGCTATCAGAGATCAAAATCAAAGAAATTTGACGCTTCTTTAAGTCGGAAAAAAATTTAACCACAAGGCATGTTTATGTACAAAACTGTACTACGAATATTTTACGATACAAGTTTCGACGTAATATTGCATTATCGAACATTATGCGAACACTTGTCGTGTAATTGCATTTGTTACATAGCGTTTACTGCCTATCGGATTTTATAGCACTATATCTACTTTACTGTTCTGCAAAATTATAACGTGGACTTACACGGCTGACAAATGCATACAAAAATATATTGACAGCTTCATTACAAGTGAGATAGTTTGTTTTACTATAAGTTTAGGCAATGAAAATCCACACTTTGAGTACCACAATATATTGTGAATGACACAAATTTAGGTGTCATTGTCTGACACAATATTTACCTTCTTACTCATTTCTATCGGTAAAATTCTTTATTTAATAAATCAGGTAACGGGAATAGGGGCAGGAAATAAACAAAGGTGACACACAGTAAAAGCGATAATATCGCAATCAATGTTACATGGGATTAAAAAATTAATTATGTAAATATATAAGTAATTAATTTTCCATTAATTACAAATGCTAAAAATTACAGCATGCATCATTTTTTTAACGTTTTACAACACGTTAAAGACATCTTGTTAAGTTCAAGAAATAAAAAACCGACTTTAACTCAAAAGAACTGAAACCCCTGGTTAGTGTGCGACGTCAAATTAGGCCTGAAAACAACATTAATTTCGTTATATAGAACGTATATTTTTATCGCATTTATTCACCCGCCTTCACTAGCATTACCATCGCACGTGGTATGCACAATCTTCATGTCAACTATTCTATCAGACACCAGGTGTGTCAGATAAGGTGACTGTCTGAATCAACCTGTCGTAGAGTACTGACGTCCCGTGCGTCAGTGTGAACAGTGGTTTATTTACTATTTCGGTGAAATTTGACGCTAACATTGCAATTAATTCTAATACTAACGTGTATAGAGGTTTTATGGTGAGAGTTTACTTTACGACGTGAATTTTATTCTTTGCGATCTGTCATAGATTGATGCCTCTTGGATGGTCGTCAGCAAGTTCTGTCGTGTTAAGTCCACAGTTAGGTATAACCTGTCGCGTGATACTGACGTATATTGCGTGTAGACTTCTAGCTTGTAGTGATAGGTCTGTTGACAACCTGTTATTACTGACGTATCTAGTAACGTCGGTGATCTTTGTCGTGTTAAGACAATTAGGTGTAACCCGTCGTGTGATACTGACGTATTTTTTGTGATTTTTTCGTGCAGTGATAACGTCCAATATGGTTGTTGTGATATTTTGTGATTTGTGATTCTTAAAAATGACCAAAGTGTTTAATGTGAGTATTGTTTTATTAATTTAACAAAGATAATAGTAGAAAAAAAAAATTAAGAATAAAAAAATCTTTTTTCTTTTTTTTTTAATAAAAAAGACATAAATATTTTATAGGTTTTATTACGTTTATATGTTAATTTATTTTTATTTCAACTCATTATAGGTTTTCAAGAATTCGAATTCTTTTGACAGTTGTCGCCGACATTATACTTTACTAATAGACTATCAGTACTTAGTTAATACTTCAAAGCACTTGAAATATAAATAGAAATTCGTAGAAACAAGACAATATTGTCGAACGTGATAAATATGCGTATACGAGACTGTATAGATTATAAATTTAAAACTGGTTATAAATAGCATTTTCTTTTAACACAACTAAAATAAACTATACTAGTGTTATTTTTAATATATTTCAATACTGTTTTTATCTATAATATCAGCTTATCAATGATAAACAGCTGAACGCATTAACTATTACAATATTAAATATCGGAATAATTTATTACGCTTTTATTGATACAGATATTAAATCTTGTAAAGCAGTTCTTGTTAACTCAATGACTCAGAAGTTTTTAAATTTTCAAGACCGTCCTTACAAGTTGTTAGTTGCTGACTGTATTCAAAAGTAACTTTTTATACACAATAATAATCCGAGCTTAACTACGAACATTTCTAAGTTCATTATTTGTATTTTATCTCCACATTAACTTAAATAATTTTAAGTTAGAGGAAGACCGAAGTATTGGATTGTGTGAAAGAGAACATGCTTAAGAAGGGAGTGTATTCAGATATAAAGGCTGATAGAGATGTATGTAAGAGCAGCACATACTGTGCCGACCCTACTTAGGGACCCTTGACCCTACGAAGGTACCTCCCTTGCCTTCCTGGGCCTTGCAATTTGTTGTTGTTGAACTTTTACTTTGTTTAGGATTCGTTGAATTAAAAAATGAACACTTACTATAAAAAATAATAGCTAATCTATAAATTTAACTCAATGGCTTATCCGTGGATAAAACTAATAGCCAGAACACAACAATGCGAATGGAATATTCAACGCAACGTTTTCGTGAAGCGTCAGCATCAAATGCAATTCAAATGTGGCCGTGAGACGTCCAATGTGTTCAGAAATAGCGTGCAGTTGCACTCGGCGACGGGTTTTTTAAGACGACCGGTCCGCGATGGCGGACGTCCGCGCCCCCCGTACACCCGCGGATCACTGTTAGGGTTACCAACATTAAATAAATGTAAACCGAAAATTATGAAAAATAAGCGACAAGAAGTGATTTATCAATACTTTATTTTTTGCTAGAGTTATAATACATCCATCCCTGATTTTTAACTAATAGAGAAATATGTCGATTTCCAATGATATGTTTCGCAACAATTTGATCCTTCGGATCTGAAAAATCGATGTGCAATAACCCAAATATGTTTTATAAAGAGGTGGCAGCCCTAATCACGTTCCGTTTAAAGACGCTAACAAATGACCATAGACAATGCAAGCGCACATTGAATGTTTTAGTTTTGATAAATAAATAATGACATTTTTACCTAATAAATTGTTAATTGAAACTGAAATAAAATTAGGAATGTAAAAACGTTTTGGTTAAAGAACAAGTATATTTATTTTTTGACCGACTTCCCAAAAGGAGGTACTCAATTCGTCTGTACATTTTTTTACATGTGTTACGGCACTCCGCCCCTGGTGGACCGATTTTTTAATCTTAAGAATTGTATTTAGTAGATATGTTCTTCTTCGTCGCTTGAGTCTTTACAGACTCGTCGTGGTTATCACGTATTAGGTATCAGTAACCCGCTTCACAAGTCGACGCCACTCCTCCCTGTACGCTGCTTTTTTCGCACATTGGTGCAATTGTACGTCCATAGCCGTTCTTATTTGGTCAGTCCATCTCATAGGCGATCTTCCCCTAGGTCTAGTGCCCTCCAGCTTACCCTGTACTACCAGACGCTCGATGGATTCGTCATTACGCCTGCAGACATGACCAAAAAAAGTAAGTATCCGAGCCCGAACAATGGAAGACAGACGCTGCTTGACGCCGAGTTCTTCAAGTATTGACTGGTTAGTTCTGAATGCAGTCCAAGGTATCCTCAGCATTCTTCTCCAGCACCACATCTCTAGAGCATCTATCCTCTGTTTCTCGCTCTCTCGTAGGGTCCATGTTTCAGAGGCGTACAAGAAAATGGAAAATACAAGTGATCTTACAAGCCGGGTTTTCGTTGCTTTGGTGATGTCACGGTTCTTCCATATTTTTTGCATTTTGTCCATCGCTGAACGTAGTAGATATGTAGGTATGCTTAAATATAATAAGATTATTATAAACGAGATATTTTTATATGCGGCTTATATTGTGTGAATGTAATCCGAAGCTAAATTGTTGGATTATTTTTATACAACGAAATCCCGTCCTCAGCGTGCATTTAAAAATATATTTTTAGAGATTCGTTGCATTTGTTTGAATAAATAAAGTCGTTGTGATATCGGATTAGCGTTGTACAAGAAAATAAAGCCCGGTACACACTTTTAGTTTTAACTGAGTCGAAGTGTACAGTTAAAAATGCGTGTGTAGACAACATTTAAATGGTCAATTAAACTGTAGGTAAAAACCGAAGTTGTGTGCTCTTCTTTATTTCATGGTTTCAAACATGAACAGGGTTTGAAATCTATTTTAGATATAGAAAAGCTACCTTACTCTTATAATTAATGCGAAAGCTTGTATGGATGTTTGTTAGAGTTTGTACCCTAACTAGCTGAACGGATCTCAAACAAATTTGGCATAGATGTAATGTATTGTCTAGAATAACATATAGACTATTATTACTTTTTTTTACTCCACGCGGATGGAGTCGCGGGCGAAAGCTAGTTATTTGTATAAAAGCAGGAACCAAAAAAAGATAATATTAATTGTATCCATAGAGGTTTTATATGTTTTGGAAGGACTACATGCGTAGATTAAAAAGCTAAAAACCCATACCGTAAGTTGCCACTGACGTGAATAAGATATTGTTACTTCATTTATTTCAATGAGATTGAATGAGATGAATAATATAACTTCAGCAGTGAAATCTCACGGCTACACGGGTTACAAGGTTGGTCATATCTATATCTATACTTCTATACTATCTATACTAATATTATAAAGAGGAAAACTTTGTATTTTTGTATTTTTGTATTTTTGTATTTTTGTATGTATTTGATTCACGCAAAATCTACTGGGCCGATTTTAAAAATTCTTTCACCATTAGAAAGGTAGTTTATCTGTGAGTAACATAGGCTATATTTTATTTTTACTAATATTGAGGAACTATTAATAAACAGCGCATTTCTGGAGCTCGGCGTTAAAAAATCACTAAGTTTTAACTTTTCTCGGCTTACGCTGCTTAAACCGTTAGAGGTATATAAAAATGATGTATGGAAGAATTGTAGATCTCCAAAAGTTCTACAGAAAAGTCCGCGATAGCATATATCTATCTTTAACGGTTTTCTTATACCAACCACTTTTTTGTTAACAAAATGTATTAAAAATTGCATGCTATTTGCGTCGTTATTTTGTTGGTTTCAATATTAATCCTTATCCAAATAAATGCGTTTGTTGTCAGGAGAATTTAATGTAGAATAATATTGTCCTTTGCAGTATTTAAATTGGACAAATAGTTTAGAAGATATCGCGAACACAAACAATAAGGGTAGCCGAAAAATCAGCTCACAAACTACCGGGCTTAGAAACTTGGGATCTGGCATCAGTAGATTTCTGTTATTATGTAGATTACTACTAAGATAATACTTTAGGTAATAGGTTGAAAAAAGGGGCGAACGTAAGTTTTAGACTTTTAAACTCCACACGGACGAAGTCGTGGGCAACAGCTATTGAGAATATTTCTGAATATACGCAACCAAGCCAAACATAGGATAAGATAACACCTGATTTCGATATTCCTATGATAAGAATGTACTGGGAATTACAGATTGTATTATATTTCGTAATTATGTATGCATTTGTAGTATTTTTGGTGTTTAACGTCAGAATTATTGTTTCACGTACAAAATGGGGAGCCTAAATTAGTATAATAATCTCTTGAAAGTTATAATTGGAACTTTATAAATAGTGTTAACTTACCGTAAATGGAAAGACAATAAATGTCTTCGATTAAAGTCATCATCACCAGCTCACTCGTCCCCACTGAGGGGCTCGGAGCCTCACCTAAGTTAGGGTGACTAGACCTTAGTCAATCACGCTGGCCAAGTGCGTGTTGGTTGACGTCACATATATCTTTGAATTTCTTCTCCGATATGTGGAGGTTGCATCATGTTTTCCTTCACCGTAAGAACGTCGGGTAAATTATGTACAGATGAAATTCGAAAAATCACATTGATACATGGCGGGATTCGAACTCAAGACCTGTTTACAAGTCAAGTGCTTAAACCCCTGAGCCACCGACGCTCTCTCTCGATTGAAGTAATCTATGCAAACTGAATTACATATGTTATTGAGGATGTTGGAATTAATTATATGGTAGTCTTAAAGTCGACATTAAACTAAGTCTGTTAAATGTTAGACGTTATCAGTAAATATTTAATATGAGATTGTGTGTCTTTGTGTCTAAGATATGTTATTAAATGACATTGATCTTATTTATAAAATATATTATACTAGCTGTTCCCATGCGGCTTCATCCGCGTGAAATTATAAAAACTTTATTACATTGTTTACCTACAGTTGTCAAATTATCAATTGCAAATGTCAAAATACCAATTACCTTACTGTGGCAATCTTGCTTCCTTGATGTTGGCAGCAACTTATAGTCTCTTTCCCACATTAGGGTTTTTATCCAAAATATTTACTCCCTAAGTTTAATGGCGTGAAAATATATAGCCTAAAGCGTGACGTAAGTGTAGGGCTTGTTATTAAAAAAATAATTATTCAAAAATATGCTGTGATTGCTGACATCTTAGGCAACAAAGAAGTGTGTGTTTACGCTTTATTATATTAGTATAGACAAACCTTATAGGAAAAACCCGAGTGATTTGAGAAGACGCGCAATATTAAAGAAATTAGAAGATTACCTTTATAAGTGAAAACACTAAGAAATTAATTAGCAAAAATCTTAAAACACAATAACGATTCTACCTACTTAAAGAAATTGTGACAGCAAATTTTATAGAGCAGAATTCCCAAACCAATAGCGTCTAGGTTCCTTGAAGAGGCGAGCCGATCTACTTCTCAAAGGCTAACGCATCTGCAGTTCCTCTGCTGTGACATGTCCAAGGACTTCGAAGATCAACTTCTTTGTTCCTGCCGCTCGTTTGACCCCTTCTCTGATAAAAAATGGCTATCCTGTACAATGCTCTTTTTTTATATACAATAAGGTGGCAAACGAGCAAATTGCTTCCACTTCACGCCTATCTTCTGTGTGGTCGTGGTATTGCACCGGGCGAGCCGACCCATTCGTGCTAAGATGTTAAAGCGGGCTCTACCACTGTTAGTTTAACAACTAAATTTTTTAACTAACTAAATTCTAAGTGTTGCAGAACCTAAGATGAAAAAAAAGACCAACCCAAGATGACCTCTATAATTACTCTAATTTCGTAAATCTTCACAATGTACGTAACATGTTTGTCTTTAAAACTGCAAAATCGATATTAAGTAATACAAATACGATTGCGATATAATTTTTATTCGAACACTCTAATTTGTCCTCAAAATATGTGCAGTGTTCGAGTTAAGCAATTGTGTCGGCGAATGTATTGGCCGACCTGTCTTATCACTGCACGTCTTGCTTTAGAAAGGCTGTACAGTCAGCGACAGTTACATAAGTATTGTATTATTAAATTTATTTTTTCAGACGTTTTTGTATATATTAAACGTAAAAGCAATCATTACACATAAACATAAGTTTTGGTTAAACAATGGAAGTTTTGGTTAAAGTAATACGATGTACAATGGTGACATTTTATTCCTAAAAAAAATTAAATATTATAAAATATTCTTAAAATGTTTTTCTCAAAAAAGAACTTGCTGCCCATATTTCTTGTCAACCAATACTTAGTAAGTTTCCTGCAAGTGATTAACTGTTTCCAACAATAATACTTAGAAAAGATTGTCTAATCCACGATTGTTTCTAGAACTAAGCGCTATTTACTCTTACATTGAATAATTAACTAACATAGTGACGTTGAATACTAATTTTGACCGTGACTGTACAACTAATTTCGAACGTTACATTCAAATTTCAATCTTAATCCCACTGGATAAAATACAATTTTGCCTATCCATCGTGTTTTCAAGTTTTAAATACGCCCATTATTATTGTAATATTAAGTTTCAGTGTACGTCATGACAAATTAATTAATGCTGCAGTGCACAAATGGAACATTTAGTTTTTATGACATCGATACTAGTATGGATACAATTACCTGGTGATCGTATGGATTCAGTTAATTATTATTACATACTAGCTGTTCCCGTGCGACTTCATCCGCATGAAGTTGTAAAAACTTTATTTCATTGTTTACCTACATTTGTCACATTATCAATTGCAAATGTCAAAATGACATGACATGATGACAAACCATGGCAATCTTGCTTCCTTGATGTTGGCAGCAACTTATGGTATTTTTCCCGCATTGGGGTTTTTATCCAAAATATTTAGCCACTAAGTTTTATGGCGTGAAAATATATAGCCTAAAGCGTGACGTAAGTGTAGGGCTTTTTATTATTATAAAAAAAGAATTATTCAAAAATATGCTGTAATTGCTGACATCTTAGGCAACAAACAAGTGTGTGTTTACGCTTTATTATATTAGTATAGATATACAATAGAAAATTATTATTAAAAGTAGTAATATTTAAAAACCTATTTTTTTTAAAATAAAGTGAAGCTTATTCGATCTGGTACTAGACGTAAATTTCGTTACGCGACAAAGAAAAGAGATGTAACCTAAATGGAGTAAGAGAGAGAGAAAGGTATTACATGCAATTCTAATAATTTGTACATCACAAACACAATACAAAATGTTTAAACTTTAGTTTTATGATCTGTGCTTTTTTAATATTCATATATGAATTAAAATTGTTTTTTTTTTGTTTCAGTCCGAAGCGGAGACGACCTGTGGAATACGAGTAAGTTGAAACAATTTGACTACGCGTTTGTCACGTATTTTAAGGTCCAATTGCGTGCAAATAGGGTAATCTAGAATTGTCTACTGAATAGATCGTAATGTACAAGTACTAGTTAATCCTAATACATAAAAACCATAGTATCATAATATTAACAGAATAATGCGTACCATAAATTAACACAGACAGATAAAAACAACACACTTTATAAGCTTTTCATCCAAAACACTAAAGTCGCCGACTAAAATTCCTAACTAATGGGCACTGAAGACCGCTACAGGGATTCCGAACAAAAACTATTTCTTTAGAACAATGAAAGTGAAACAAACGAGCGAGTAATAAATATTTATTGACTTTCAAAATTATTTACAAAAAAAAACTACTTTCGTTTTTAACATGAGTTGAGAGACATTCCAAGGACAGACAGGCATCATTCAACGGATTTTTTGTACACACTAATAAAGAGAAAAGGTTTGTATGTTTGTAACAATTAAACTCAAAAACTACTGAAACGATTGGAAGAATTCTTTCAATAATAGAATGCTACGTTATCCCTGAATAACATCATACAAATATTGTAAACTAGCTTTCGCCCGCGACTCCGTCAGCGTGGAATAAAAAAAAACAAAAGTGAGTAGCCTATGTGTTCTTCTAGACTATCCTCTACATCTATACCAAATTTCATCGAAATCCGTTCAGCCGTTTAGGCTACAAACTCTAACAAACATCCATCCATCTAAACTTTCTCATTAATAATATTAGTATTAGTATGATGTAAAAGTTTGCATGGCTGTTTGTTACAACGTATCTCTCAAACAACTTAACGGATCTCGCTGAAATTCGCAGATAGATCTGGAAAAATACATAGCCTACTAAGTTCCTTTAACAACCGTGCGGACAAAGTCACGCTCAAAAGCTAGGCTGTATTTAAAGTTAGAAAAAATAAATGCTGTTTCTTTTGAATGCTTCTTATTGATTTCAATTTGACATTTTTTCATATTTCAACGAAATTTTAATTAGACAGATTCTCCCAATTTCATTACAGATGGTTTTTAATGATTTCCAAAATGTTTTATTCAGCGATGAATTAGAAAATAACAACTTAAAAGCGAGTCATCGTAATTAATGGAATGTCATTTGAACTTTAAAGTTCAGATGGGGTTCGTTACTTGAATGTCATATTATCAAGTATTGTTACTTTGTTACTATGCAATTAGCGAAATAAACAGGTTATAAATTTAAAGCTAGACATTAAAAAAAGTTCGATTAGTACACTCGAGGTAAAAATGCAAAACGACAAAGTTTACAGTTTTACAAAGTAGAGACAAGCCTGTAAAAAATGTACATGTTACTACCTTTCGCCCGCGACTCCGTTCGCGTGGAATTAAAAAAAACTGAGTAGCCTATGTGTTCTTCCAGACTATCCTCTACATCTATGCCAAATTCCATCGAGATCCGTTTAGCCGTTTAGGCTACAAACTCTAACAAACATCCATCCATCCACCAAAATTTTCGCATTTATAATATTAGTAAGATTACCTAAATGCTTTATAGACATTAATAGATCTAACTTACTATAGGTTTTCCACGCAGATTGTACAAAAATGTATAGCTATCCTTATCATTCTGATTTAGAACAAAAGGGAAAACAATATTTTTGTACAGATATGTAGGCAGTGAAAATACTCGGTCATGGAAGCGTATCTCGACTCGTTAGTGACAGGAAATGCACTGCGGCGCCGATAGATTCATCATAGTTTCAATGAATCGACACTACTGTACTGTAGACATCTTGTCAATGAGCACTATTCAAATTCAAAGTCTCTTTTCACTTTTGTTTAGTAACAATGAATGAACTTCCACTACGTCTTATTATACTAGATGAAACGGACGTTGGCAATGATAGTCGAAATAAAAGTTATTTGAATTATTTGAATAGAAAAAACTCTTACAGCTGATACGATACAAATCTATATCTATACTATTATAATTTCTGGGGGGTGGGCAAGGTTATTTGACCCACAAAAAAACCCTCAGTGGCCATCCTCAAGTGACATAATCAAAGGTTCTGGGATCTCCAAGGAACACACCGGAACATTCGACACTAAAACTCTCTGTGGCTCCACAGTGTTACGGCAATATAGGACCGATTTGATAGGCGATCAGGGCCCCCACCTTGACCACCTACGGCCTCGCTAAAATCATACCTAGTGATACGTTTTTGCATCTACTAAACATTGAACTTTCATAGAAAACTTGATTACGACTAGCGCAATGTTGGTGTCCACTTTCTAAGCTAACAAACCGAGATTCCATACCCATTTGTGAACTTAATGCGTCGCTATTTACCTTGTGTTTGTTGTTTTTACTTACTTGTTTTTGTGTAATTACATGTATGGGAAATTCTAATGTTTGCTTTTAAAATTTACATAGAAACATTGTATTTATTACTTCCACTAACAAGACAAAAAGACGAATTATTAATGAAATTCTTTATTTATACTGTAGAGAAACAATTTATTTGTAAAACAACTTGAAATTAACAAACAAATTTTATCTCACTACAAAAAAAGACAAATCTTGTCCTTAAATTAGATTGAAAATGACCTCCGTATCCACGGAATATTAATTTAAAATAACGTCTTTTTGTTTTGTTATGCACGTCTAACATTGCCTAACACTGGCCGGTTAATGCATCGTGCGCCGCCATCTTGCGCAACTGTCAAGTTTGGCGCCAATTCAGCTTATCTAGAGCGTTGCTGCATCTGGCAGCTGTCCACACTTTGAAAGCTCCCTCAAACAAGACCTAATTCATTGACCTGAAGTTGTTACAAAACTTTCAATAGTCCTAATAAAAAGTTTTATTCAACTAGTGTGTTAATAATAAAATAATTGAATGTAATTTAAAATATAAACTAAAAAGCCTGCATTGTTTAATTTTCTGGTGAATTTATGTAGATAACATAGATAACAAAAACTTCCACGAATGATTACTTGTCTGCAAGTGGAAAGTATTACTTAGTAATAAAGAGAATACCGTTAGTAACACTTATCTATTACAGAACAACGCCGTAATTCTATCACAAAGCCTCAATTAAATTTATCAAATAACCTATCTCGATATTTTCGTAATATTTCTCATTTGCTAATTGAAAAGTTAGTTGAAATAGTTTGATAAAAAGCTGATAAACTATAATATCTTATCATATCCTCTAGTTATGGAACGTATAGAAAATACGGCATATTATTTTCTTATGGTAAATCCATCACCATCATCCATCACCAGCTCACTATACGTCCCCACCGAGGGGCTCGGAGCCTACCCTAAAGTTAGGGTGACTAGGCCATAGTCAACCACGCTGGCCAAGTGCGGGTTGGTTGACTTCACACATATCTTTGAATTTCTTCGCCGATATGTGCAGGTTGCATCACGATGTTTTCCTTCACCGGAAGAACGTCGGGTAAATTATGTACGTATGAAAATTCGAAACATCGAAAAATCACATTGGTACATGGCGGCGGGATTCGAACCCAATACCTGTAGATTACAAGTCAAGTGTTTAAACCACTGAGCCACCGACGCTCTATGGTAAATGACACGGGACAAACCAAAAGGGAAAAACTGCCTTTTGCTAACTGGAGATGCCGCATGATCGGCTATTATAAATAGCATAGAGTACCATCACTTCTGATAGAAAAATTGTACAATTTTAAATTACGATTAAGCTCTAGTGAATACTTAGTTCAAATAAAGAGGATGTTTAAACTAGTTTGCATTTTATCTTCTGGAACGTACCTGATTTGGAACAAATTGACAGGTGTGTTAGTTGACAGCTGTCAAAATACAAAAACATAGAACTCTTACTTTAACAAATAAACTTTAGCTTGCTTTCATATTTCTATAGAGCATATTTTATTCATGAATCGCAGTTTTTATTTCACTTTTAGTACAATACTAGCTGTTCTTGTTCGGCTTCATCAGAGTGGAATTATAAAAACTTTAATTGTTTACATTTGTCAAATTCATCATCACCAGCTCACTCACTATACGTCCCCACCGAGGGGCTCGGAGCCTACCCTAAAGTTAGGGTGACTAGGCCATAGTCAACCACGCTGGCCAAGTGCGGGTTGGTTGACTTCACACATATGTTTGAATTTCTTCGCCGATATGTGCAGGTTGCATCACGATGTTTTCCTTCACCGTAAGAACGTCGGGTAAATTATGTACATATGAATTCGAAAAATCGAAAAATCGCATTGGTACATGGCGGTGGGATTCGAACCCAAGACCTGTAGATTACAAGTCAAGTGCTTAAACCACTGAGCCACCGACGCTCTTCTCTTCTTCTTGTCAAATTATCAATTACAAATGTTAAAATGATTTGACATGATGACAAACCATAGCAATCTTGTTTCCTTGATGTTGGCAGCAACTTATGATCTCTTTCCCAGGGGTTTTATCCAAAACATTGACCCCCTAAGTTTAATGGCGTAAAAATATATAGCCTAAAGCGTGACGTACGTGTAGGGCTTTTTATTAAAAAAAGAGTTATTCAAAAATATGCTGTAATTGCTGACATCTTAGGGAACAAAGAAGCGAGTGTTTACGCTTTATTATATTAGTATAAATAACCTAATGACAATTAAAACTGGTTGGTTTAAGGTCATCGACATCTGGATTGGTGTTGCTAGTGTGATCTTTGCTACTTTCTATACTTGCAACATCGTAAGTTTCAATTGATATTAATGTTTTTTTGATATAGAATTGGAGCGATGTGAACATCTCAATGGATTGGCCAAGCTTTGTTTGGTAACTGGTTGATGGGTATGGTATGGGTCGGTATATCTTCATTAAACATGTACCATTTAATTAATTTAACAGCTCACGATGGGTTATTCCTTTCGTCTTTAGTTACGTTTCCTTTAGCTAGCATTAATCATTGTAATGAGAGCAACTTCCATAAATAGAATTTTTTAAATCGGCCAAGTAGTTTTCTAATTATTCAATAAATACTAAAATACAAATCTTTCCCACAATATTAGTATAGACGAATGGCTAGTCAATAGAAACTTAGTCTTTGAAGGTCAAAGATTAAAACTAAATGAACCAAAAACATATTAAAGCATACGTGTTGATCTGTCTTTTGACGCATCTTGAAATAAGGAAAAAAAAAACATTTGTAAGAAAATCACGTATGTTACGACAATATGTTAATCCTCACCTTGCTGTCAAACATTTTTTTACTTGATACGACTGCAAATGCAATCAGTTACCGCGTATTCAAGGTCCGCATTGGTACAGAGTTTTTGATATAGATTAATATTACAGTTTTGTATGTAACATCAAACAAATCCAAACGTACTAAGCACTAAAAAATATTTTTTCTGTTCCATTAGCAAGTCCATTGTTCGGGGTAATCTCCGAAGGGCAAAATCCAAGACGTAATGCATGTGGCCAAATTATTATGCTTGTAAATATTATAACCAAATATGTATCTAGCAAGGGGTAGAAAGAGTATGCTTTTTAGCACGTTTTAATACACCTTTCTCGTTCCACTCACATACGTTTGATTACGAGTATTCTTTGCAGACTTTCTTTACTTGCATGTCATTTGTCTTGTAAATTAAATTGTACATTTTCTCCGATGCTTTTGTGATGTTACCTCAATAGATGTATATTTAGGACAGCACGAATGGTATTGTATAGATGAATTCCGTTGTCGCCCGCGGCAGAGCCCGTTACTGACCCGCGTTTGATATTTCACGCTGTTGATGGCCAATACCATTTGTAATTTTTTAAAGCACTGCCAACATTAAAACTGTTTGGAATAATATTATAACAGGCTGGCTGGATGTAAATAATTAAAAAGTTTAACAATGATATTTTGTTTATGCAAATCTTGAAATTATTATTAAGCTTTGTCAATTAATTTGGAAGCGACTAACGTTATTTATGTCGCCACTTATTTTTCCTTAAAATAGCAACTTTTCTGCTCTTATTTTAAATTCGAATACTTTTTAAAACGCATAAAGTTTGTGCCGTTCCGTTTTACGTATATTTAAATTACAAAACAGTTTTTGGTAAGCGTTAAATCGTAATAGCGGTGAATTCAAATGATCTTATCAAAACGGTTCTTTTTATTTGAGTGTACTTACATAATATAATTCTGGGTGAACGTAAGTATGATTGTACGGGAGGTATTTATATGTTTATTACGAGTTTAAATTATTTATTAAACGGCTGAATACTGAAACGAATTTTAAACACTTCGCATGTAAAATATCAAACCACCTCTGAAATAAAAAAAAAACAAATGAAATCTTTTTTTAAACATAATTAATAGGATATATTGTCGATTGCATAAATCTTATACTATTTCCTCAATAAATTGACATTCAATTTATTTCAAAGGATCGTTAAAATTGTCAATGCAAACAAAAGTAAACTTTAATGACTAATCTAATGCACTAAATCTGGACTAAAGTGGCATAAATCTATCAGCTTCTGATGTAACTCGAAAGTCGGCGTGCATTGTCAGCCGGTCCCGCGCTCTTACGACACGCGCATGATCTTTGAACTTATATATCTAGATTTAGAGCTTTCATTTGATGTTTAAAATGAGAATCTATAACTCTCCGGCTTAGGTCATACCTGGCATAGTAACAAACGTACTTATAATTGACATATAGCTGGTTAAATGACATTTAAAACGCATTTTTATCATAAGCTTGTATCAGACTGGTTGATGCCACACCCAATGTCTTCCACAAGATGTGCTCTTTCGCACGTCACATCCAATTTCTGTGTCCTTACGAAGTCATCTATTAGTGCTTTTTAAGTTAGCGTTAATAGAAGCTAAGGTGGGCCAGAAGATTGGCAGTTCCGTTTATAGTGTACTGCGTATAATTTAAAATAGAAAATATCCATGAAACAATGGCAAGGATTGATCCATAAGTGTAAGTGCATTTAAAGACAACGTAAAATGTTACTGGAACTAATGTGCTATATAAAAATTAGCAACGCTGTCAGCAATGCCAACGTACGTGTCTGCGAATATAAATTACTCATTAGTACTAGACCGTGCAATATTTTCCTTTATCCATACACTAAGTATGCACTTGAACTGGATAATGATTAATGATTTTTATGAGATGTTAAAACTGATTGCTTTGAACCCGAACGAAACGAAATAAAACGACAGGGTTGTCACCATGCAATATATTTTGACGTCATAATTAACTGAATCACATTGATATATAGATCAATGTTAAAACCAAGCTGTAACCTTTTAATAACACATTGTATACACAACCCTAGATGTACAGTCGGGGAAATTGTTCCACCTTAAAAGCTACAATCGCTTGAACGTTTTGAAGCGAGACGCGGAATAAAAATTGATACAACATACAACGCAGCCTTTAAATGTGTCTGTAGGAAAAAATGTCTGTCAGTGATACCCTTTGCGGCACTCACTGTCTAATTAGTTATCTGTACTAAGAGGCGGAGTTTGTCGTGTTGCAATGAACAAGGTAATTTTTCTTGAATTGGAATACCGCTGATTTCCGCGATTGTACAGTCAGTAGCGATATGAAAATGTTTATTTTAGTAATTTAGTATAAAATATGTTTTTACTTTGAAGTGTCTAGGCGAGAGGGGGGTGCTGACGGCTATCAAGAGCGGCTGACTCAGCCGTACGAGATATTTCTTATAGGTATAAATAATTCTGTAAGTACGTGATTCAACAACAGCTTACGCAAGGACTGCTAAATAGGAAACAATATGTATATATTTTTAATTGCAGTTATGTTTGCTAACCGATATGTTATTAAACTGTTTTTATAAGCACTTAAATTTTAACGTTACATGCTTTTACTGTAAAGCAATAGGGAAGTAGCGTTTATAAGTAGGGTTCAATGGTAGGGCATTTCCTTTACTCCAGCGCCACGTGCGTATTCAGAAATAGAAAGGGGAACCAGTCTTACTACCACGTTCGGGCCTCGATGTTGAAATTTTAATTGTAAAGGAATTTTCGTTTCAATTGTTCCCCGTTAATTGAAAGGGAATTTGTAAGAAATATGTTTTTTTATTCGTCTCTTAACCCTACTTTTTGACTTTCATTATAATTAAAATTATTGTGTGACGTTTAGGAATGTAAAAAAAAAGTTATCGCAAATGCTTAAATTATATTTAAAATCAGTCCTACTTATTAACTTTATTTTTTAAGCGAGTTTCAATATTGTAAATTGTTAAAATAACCGTAAAAATATTTTATTTGTGATTTTAATTCTAACCTCAAATAACCACATGTCAAATCAAATGACATTATTAATGAAGTACATTTTTGCCGTAAATCAGCACTTATTATATCATACACTTATAACAGTTGAATCATCCGTGACATACAGTTGCTTCGCGGTTTATTTCGTAAGCGAAGTGAAACGCAACAAAATATTTGCCAACGTTAGCCGAATAGACGAATAATACGCCTGCGCCCCAAAACTGCACATTACACACGTTTTAGAATATTTTAAAATTTAGCACAAAATTGTGCCTTAATATGGCATCGTGACGGAGAAAACAGGCCATTGAGACTAGTGCCAAAAGCTACCGTATCTAAATTTTATACTGAAACATAAATCCTTTCTTTCTATTGGATAACTATGGTTGTTGAAATTAGGTATTCGATCTCTTTGGCAGAGAGTTTGCAATCTTCCAAACAAGTGGCGTACTGGCCGCAAGACCTTTGCCTTTTTAATATGAAAAAGTGGAAAAAGAGTATAGAATCGAGCGGGAAGTGTTAACAATATAAGTTCATGAAGTTTTGAGCGATCTATGATATAAAAATGTATAGTCATACTAATATTATAAATGCGAACGTTTAGATGGATGGATAGATGGATGTTTGTTAGCGTTTGTAGCCTAAAAGGCTGAACCGTTTTTGATGAAATTTGGTATAGATGTAGAGGATAGTCTGGAAGAACACATAGGTTTTTTTTTATCACGCGGACGGAGTCACGGGCGAAAGCTAGTTTTAATATAAATATGTTAACAAAAGAATGCATTTTGCTTGCCGTGCTGCTTTTACAACCCTAGATCATATTATTGTAATTGCACGCTTAGTTTCTGTTTCCGAACTGTCAATGTGTTACGTGTCAGTTATGCGAAAAAAAAACAACCATCCATTCGTAAAGTTGTACTATAATAGTTGCTAATAATACTGGCATACATTTTGTTTTTTACATCTTACAGCGTATTTCGTATCATCGTAACATCGAAATTATTTTTAGAATGTTTTTATTTTGTATATTCTTACGCGAATACGGCCAGACATACTAATGTTTAACTAACAGACACGTGTAACAATAAGTACAAGCTATTGGATGAATTAAAGAGCGTCGGTGGCTCAGTGGTTTAAGCACTTGACTTGTAATCTACAGGTCTTGGGTTCGAATCCCGCCATGTACCAATGTGATTTTTCGAATTTTCATATGTACATAATTTACCCGACGTTCTTACGGTGAAGGAAAACATCGGGATGCAACCTGCATATATCGGCGAAGAAATTCAAAGATATGTGTGAAGTCAACCAACCCGCAGTGGGCCAGCGTGGTTGACTATGGCCTAGTCACCCTAACTTTAGGGTAGGCTCCGAGCCCCTCGGTGGGGACGTATAGTGAGCTGGTGATGATGATTGGATGAATTTATTAAATAATCTAGTGTTAAATAGCCTATGTTACTCATTGAGTAGTTTTTGAGTTTTTTCTTAACATATAAAAATAAGAATCTTTCCTCTTTATATTACTAGCCGTTGCACGTGACTTCGTCGGCGTGATATTAAAAAGTAATAAATATATATCCTGTGTTACTAACTCATAACGTAGCTTTTGAATGGGGAAAGGATATTTGAAATCGGTCCAGTAGTTTTTGAGTTATTTCAAAACATACGAAATCCAAAAATACAAATCTTTCCTCTTTGTAATATTAATATAGATAAGTAATAAGTATCGAAAGACAAGTGAAGTTAGTTTTATTGTAGTTTTCTAATTACATCTATACTAATATTATAAAGAGGAAAGATTGTATTTTTGTATGTATTTGATTTACGTAAAAACTACTGGGCCGATTTCAAAAATTCTTTCACCATTAGAAAGGTAATTTATCTATGAGTAACATAGGCTATATTTTTTAATTTCACGCGGGCGAAGTTGCGAGCAACAGCTAGTATTACATATTTCTATTTCTTATATTGTACTTGTTGTTAAACTCATAACTCTGTTACACAGTATGGACATTCTTGTATTAATGTAATAATGGTTGGTATTCGAAACAAAAACTATTTAAATACGTATATTGTATGACCGACAATCTTTACCAAGTTGTGGGAAGCGACTAAACAAAAGGCAGACATTGTATCCTCGTGAGAAACTTCTTTTTCATAGTACAAGGTGACTAACGAGCAAGCCACCGGAATTCGCCAAAATAGCGAAACAAACGCTGCCTAAAGACATCTGCAGGCACAGAAACGCTGTCTACATTTAATCGGCAGAGGACGGGACACACATAAAGAAGATTTTTTCTCTATATATGCGTTCCACACCCCCCAAAACATTTAAATTATTTTTTTACTGTTATTAAATTGTATTTAATTTATAAATTACTACACGAAGGGCGGGCATGTCTTTAAACTCTAGCTAAACGGTAGCGATTGTCACCATTTGTTAAAAAAAAAAAACAAATTTCACAATACGTAACGACAAGCGTAGTGAAATATTTTCATAATAACTCCGGTGAAAACTAATCGACCACAAGGTCGTGTAGGTTTAATGTTGCCATCAAAATACGAAAAGCATTTATTGATCTACTTTTTTATGAAATACGCATGGTTGTTAACTTTTTTGTACGTAATTTGATAGAATTATCTTATTGCAATAAGATAGAAAAAAATGGATAATTAGGCGTTTGGAAGTATTTCATTAGACGTTAGTTTTTGTGGCAGGTTTTTAACATGAAATCCTTAGCACTCTTATTAATAAAATTCAGTATTTAAAAATTACGTGATGTAATCGCAGTACGAATTTGAAGTACACAACCTACCTATTAATAAAAGAAAAAGTGTAAAAAACATCTATGACTCGTACACTGTCCCGACACTGACATCTGTCAATGTGACAAGTTTTATTCTTTTTTATCCACCACGGTAAAATCACTTTTAGTTAAGGCTAAAAAAACAAATTCAATTATTGGCACAAAAGTAATCGTCTCTTGACCCTGTTAAAAACATTTAAACTCCCGCCAGTAGGTAACGTATAGTTCAACAAACTTTTCTGGCTCGAGGAGAAGACACTGCTATCGCGCCTAGTTCTGTCAGAAAATATGTAAAACTACTAAAGCACAGAAAACGACACAAAAACGTGACAGCTGTAGTCCGACAAGGAGCTTATGACACCTTTCGTATTGATAGAGGGGCGCTAATTAGCTATTGTAATTTTTATTTTTGCTCACCGAGCCAGATAAGTTTGTTGGTCTATAGACAAACATTAACATATAAATAAACGTAAAAGGCTAAAAGCACGGCCAGTGTTTGATGAATCGATTTAAATGCAATATGTGTTGGCTGTGAGTTCTAATATAAATTCATATGCTAATGAGAACGCGTAGTTTTTTACATTCGTTGGCGCTCTATGCCCGTTATTTTTATTCTATGACATTTAGAAGCATTTTTAAGCATTTATGGCCTAACTAAGAGCGCGCGCACATTTTTGACTAAACTAACGGACAACTGTTTAGTCGCGCTTTGATTCCTATCTTATATGGAGGTACACTGTTCGATTTTTAGTTGTGCAACTAAACGGTTGAATTGGCTGCGAAACAATTGACAATCGCACAACAGTTGTGCGATAGTTTAGTCAAAGGTGTGCGCCTGCTCTAAGTAAACCCGGCGTTGGTTTTGAAAAGAATTTGTTTTTTAAAACCAACAAATCCAGACAAATATTTCTTTAACGGTGACGCAATTCTGAGCAACCTTTTAGATTAGCATGCGTTTTGATTCTTCCCACATTTTGATATTTCTAAATTGGTAATCCACACGAAATTCACATCTAGTATTTTTTAGTCTATGACCTTAGATGACGCATATAAAATTCGAAAAGTACGTGGCTGCTTCATATATAATTCGACCTTTATTATGAATGTTTTAGTCAGTTATCGAATTGTATATTTTTTTGTCTAAACTTAGTCACAACTTTGTTTTGTGACAACCATTTTATTTAATGTAATATTTATTTTAAGGACTAAGGATAATTGTTAAAATGATTAGCTATGATCTCTGATTTTGTTAAATCCATTTATTCTAGCTCCTACTAAAAAACAAAAGAAAAACACTTTTTATCACTTCATCACGACAAACATTTTTTTTTTGCCTTTATATCCGTGTTTTATTTCACTAATAGACAATTAAATATTGACCGGTTACTGCATAAAAAACTAAAATCTTTGCTCATCAAAATACACGTTTTAAAATATCAAGGTCGTTACATCTGCCGCGGAGCTAAAAGGAATAAATATTTGCATTGTATTTTATTACAATCTGATTAATTAAAAGATAAAAATATTCATGATTCAAACGAATAGGTAGGTACCGGATTTCATTTTTTTATTGAAGAAGTGCACTAATCGGTATAAACCATAGAGAATAAAAAAATAGAGTGCGCATTAGGAAATTACGGTAAAAAGGTTAAATCATAATCGTAAGTAATAATAACTAACAAAAAATGCCATCTGGCATGAGGTAAGGCAAACTGGACTTACGTACTAGTAACAAGTCGTAGATTTTAAGCTTTGGTTTCTGTTGTCCTGTCTTCATTTTTTTCATTCCATTGCCTTTGAATCAAAGAATCAGGTCTGTTTATTTTTATTAATTACAAGTACAGAATACGAATTCTTCTATTTTTCTCTATGGTCGGTAATTTCGTATTTACTTTATACTCTGTGGATTTGTTTGTAGAGAGTGATGCGAGTTGGAGGCGCGGCAATTAGCACAGAACTTTCACATAATGACCGTCTTAACGAATATATTTAATTCTAGCATATATATATATAGCGAATTAGAAGATTTACTCTGTTGGTAGAGTGTCACAAAGATGGTTTTGGCCAAAGACAAAACGGCACGGAGAAGAAATAAACAATTACTTTAATTCCACATGGACTAAGTCCTAAATATGTAAGAAGATTTCTCTTAGTGTCAATTCACAATAGATGTATGAAGATTATAGGTGATCATTAACACCCATACTTCAAATGTCAATTGCATGAGGTGAGATCGGTCGGCGCCCACGCTGTCTCGCCTTAGGCAGGGGTTACCAACCTTTGTTAACGAAGGCAATTCCTTTTATTGTGCGTTGTTACCTACTTCCGAAACTTACGTATAAAATATGTTTTGTATACATACATCTAATTTTCTTTATAAAGTTTATTATCGTCGTCTTGTCGTCGATGCAAATTTTGCTTCCTTGTTCCCTTATTTCGCATGGTATATTTTCATTCTAAAAATGATGTTTTCTAAAATCAATGTTTTGTCCGTAGAAAATACGGTTTATGGGACAAATGCACATATTCAAAGTAGCTATCTATCTATATCGATCGTTTCATAATCTTGCGGGTCGTGCACTAACCAGCGCTGTTGTATAGAAAGCTGTGAGTATCCGTAAAGGGTACACTGGAAGACGAGTTTGCTTGGCCTTTATTAGTATTACGTAAATTTGAAGGAAGTTATTGTTATCACAAATTCTAATATCACCTTGCACAGGAAAACTGGATTATATGAACTTTTAGATCAAAGTTCAAATGCAAAATCGCAATATAAATATTAAAACAAAAATTTATTAATTATCAGAGTACTCCTACATTAGTATTTCGCTCTAAACAAGTATTTATATTACACTAGCTGTTGCTCTCGATTTCGTCCCCGTGAAATTAAAAAAAATAATAAAAACATAGCCTATGTTACTGACTGAGAACGTGGCTTTTTAATGGTGAAAGAATTTTTGAAATGGGCCCAGTAGTTTATGAATTATTTCAATAAATACAAAAATACAAATCTGTCGTCTTTATAATACTACTAGCTGTTGCTTGCAACTTCGCCCGCGTGAAATAAAAAAATATAGCCTATGCCACTCACAAATAAATTATATTTCTAACGGTGAACTAATTTTTAAAATGGACCAGTAGTTTTTGAGTTATTTCAATACATACAAAAATACAAATCTTTCCTCTTTATAACATTAGTATAGATTCCTCTCGGTAGTATAATAGAATACTTATATACCAGGAACCAAATATCAGCTACAAAACCTTATTAAACTACAAACTGCAAACCTTATTAAAACATCTAACCAGATTCCTGACATATTAACTGCTAAACCATATCTGGTAAGCAATTATAAATTTGATTAAAACAGATGGTGTATTGAAATCGATCAATATCATGGATGGGCGTCGACGCACGGATGTAGAGACAATGGAAGTGTTTTTCGCGCGGCCGACCGTCTCGCATTTCGTATGTAATACACGACTTGAACAATATAAGAATACCTCATTGAGTCACTTTGCAACCAAGCTAAATAAGAGCAGAGTATTTTTGTTGTAGAAAGTGAATAGCGCTGCAATAGTATTGTATGTCTACATGCGTAATAAGATAGTTGCAGCGTTAGCTGTAACGGTCAGAGAAAAGGATGTAACTACAGAAAATGGATATGCCCTTCCGATCCTTTACTTATAAGAAAATGGGAAGGGAAGATAACTAATTTGGTCTCTAACACAGATATCAAACGAAACGCGGAATTACTATTGGCGCTTGCACCTAGCGAGTGGACCGTTCGTGTAGTTAATGCTACTACTCCAATATAAATAAAGTCTTCCATTGTATACCAATCTGTCGGACTTATTAAAGTACTAGCTGTTCCCGTGCGACTTCATACGCGTGAAATTATACACACTTTATTTCATTGTTTACCTATAATACATTTGTCAAATTATCAATTGCAAATGTCAAAATGTCGTGACATGGCCAACCATGGCAATCTTGCTTCCTTGATATTGGCAGCAACTTATGGTCTCTTTCCCACATTAGGTTTTTTATCCAAAATATTTGTCCCCTAAGTTTAATGGCGTGAAAATATGTAGCCTAAAGCGTGACGTAAGTGTAGGGCTTATTATTAAAAAAAGTGTTATTCAAAAATATGCTGTAATTGCTGACATCTTAGACAACAAAGAAGTGTGTGTTTACGCTTTATTATATTAGTATAGATTACTTCTTATTTGCAAGATATGTAGTCTCGTACGTTGTTATGACATATGACGTCAGAGCCGTGTATCAGATAAATTGTTACGACTGTCGACACAATGGGTATTAACAATAAAACACACTTTTACCGCGACCGCCGCATAGCCCGCTCATTGTCGTACTATCAACACGTATTATCATACCAAGAAAAATTAACACCATAATTATACATGATATAAGATAAGTACACATCTTTTTAATACAGCAGGGTTATATTTAAGTTTTTAATAACATAAGATTACCAAAATAATAGCGCAGGATTCTGATACTGGTCTAGACACATTTTAAGACTATTAGTTTAAACGCCTGTTATTGCTTTATTATATCTCATTTAATTCACTTTGTATTTATACATTCCATAAGAATTTTTCCGTGCTGTGTTGAGTATGGACACACAGGTAGTGGTAGGATTAGGAAGGAATAAATGCATTGCGTGAAAAGTGACATGATAAAAAAGGAAGTGACGACTGAGATGACGGAAGACTATGCCTGAAGGATGTAAAGTTGGTACACCGACCCTGTGGAAGTAGCATAAGAAGGGAGATGATGATGAAGTATCTACTACTATAAAAGTTGTCATTGTTTGTTTTCGTATAAACTACTGAATTGATTTAAAAAAAAATTATACGTATCAAAAGCTATTTTATCAAAGAATAACCTAGACTATATTTTTTATTTGTCTACCTACGCAAGCGAAACCAGGAAAGAAAATAAAAATTGCTTATTGAACAATATCATACTATATGGTTAAAGGCCCCTCATCACATCAATCCTGTCTCGTTTACCTGGAGTGCGATAAAAACTGGCGATACAAGTCGGGAACCGGGAAGGGGAGGTACGGGGAAAGAGGGTTACTTGTTTAACTCCCGTACCTGTTATACCAGTATTCCCCTTGAAAGATCCCATGATATCTAATGCTGCAAGACTACTATACATTGATCTTTGTCGTATTAAAAAGAAAGTATTAAAAATTACTTCAGTATTCAATATTTAGATTACATTTTAAGTATTAAAATTTAATCGAGCAACGTCAGGCAAAAACTAGTCATTAGATAAACATAAGTAGTCAAATGGCAAACATATAATTTAACTATAGCACTAATTTGTTCGTGATAGCACGGTTTGATTAAATATTACACGATTTACTAATTGCAATGTAACTTGAAACAACGAACGCAAAAAGCATATCTAAATGGGAAATAAAATTTACCCAGATACCAACGCATATTCTAATTATTAGCACGCAAGAAAGCGGAATACTGTTATTATCTTGTAGTTAGTGTCCGCGACTTACAAGAATAACTTCGAATTAAAAAAACATATTAATATTACGAAATCAGTCTTTACGGCCAACCGCAAAACATGTGCTGATGTTCCTGGCCGTTTAAAGATGTATCACTTCCAAGAATTAAAAAAAAAGCAAAATTACATTTGACAGCTCCCTCCAAGTCGGTCAATGATCCTGTCACATGAAACAAAACAAGCCATGCGTGAATTTTCAAATGTGTATTCGAATTTCAAACTATATTGCTATCTCTATTTATTCAAAGAGAATGAGATAGACGACAGTATGTTTTAGTATAACTTTGATAGTGGTAGTACAGCAAGAGCGCATTCTCTTAACTCCACGTTCATTAAATGTTTCTTCCACGTAGCGTGCTTGGAAAGGCGAGGTTCAGTCAATTATTTAGGCTCGCGTTTGTAGCGTCTTGTTATTAGCATGCGATGTTATTTATGTCTTTAATACAATTATAATTTGCATTGTAATTTGCTACCTCTAATGGACAGAGTAGAGGATGCACAAAAAAGGATCCTCTTCTAGTTAGAAAAGAATAGAAAGGGAAAAGAAGGTCTAAAATTTGGCACTGTTAAAAGTCGCTCGAATTACTCTTTAAAACCTTCATATATGATTTGTAATTTGAAGTTGTTGAATTACAAAATATAATGCACTTTAATTAAAAACGTACCAAGAAGGTTGTAATAAATATATTCAATGAACCGTAACCGAGGTGTTCAAGGCTAGTTGACAGTTAAGAGGAAGTTAAACTAAAATGAAACCAGATCAACCAGTTACAACCTACTCCTTATAATAAAACCAAATCGTACACAGCACCATTTAGACATCACCTCCCCTTTACGTCTTTTAGATTTACTCAATACTGGCATTAGGGTAATGCGCGTTAGGGTAATTGCCCAGGGCGCCAAACATAAAGGGGCTCTAGGGGCGCCTTTTTTCGTATGGTTTTGTATTGTAGTTAAAGAACGCCGTAGAATTCTCGCTCAGGACGCCAGTAATACTGAATTCGGCCTTGATTGTACTGGAATTAAAAAGGTACTATTGTAATTTATTGTGTATTTGTATTTATTTCAGTGGTAATTAGGGTTAATTCTGTACTAAGGGCTCTCGAAGCCACCAGTAAGACAGTCTCAGCTGCTAGAAGCGTAAGATCGGATTACCATTGGGCACGTTCATTTGGATATGTAGATAACAAATAAAAGTATAGATGTTGTTAATTCTGTCTGTACTTATTATGTATCTAATCAAATTAATATAATTGACAGTTTAACTTTGAAGTCATGTAAGCAGAGCGTTAATATGCGTATAATATTACTGCCTATTAATAAAAAACCTTGGCTGTAAAAATAAACATTGTATAGGAAACTGTTCGGAACATTTTCAAGATGGTTAACATTACGTGTACTTAAGTTATAATAAATGTAACAGGTAAATAGACGACCTTCAGTTTCCGACTTTATAAATTGTCGGAATTAGATCGTTTCAAAAGAAAACCAGGGGTACTCAACTTGCGGAACGCATTTTCATTCGAAGGTCTGATTCAAGGAAGTCGAAGTGCGTAAAATACCGCGTTTATGGATATAGAAATTGTAATTTTTCTAGTCAAAGATTTAGGACACATCCTCCTTTTCCTTATTTCACTATTACGGAAAGTTGTTAGCATTTCTTTTTATTTATAAAACAATACAAACTTTAAATGGTGTTGTTATGTAAGTAATCATACATTTATTCATACTAAAAAATAAACAAGTCATAATTTAATATGTACGATCTAAATGTTTTATACCTCTGGAGTAAGTTTGTCGGATAGCTATCCGTTGAGTTTAAAGTGACGTAGCGACGTGACGTCACAAATGTCAAATAAAAACCCGAGACAACAGCAGCCATGATCTCACACTTCATTGAGGAATAGTTCGAACAATGCTTCTTAGTAAACTTTTTATAAACGAGAAATTATTGATTTTTTTGTCTTTAAAATTATTTATTATAGATTAATAATTGTAATTATAAGGTACAAGTCAACATGTTACTTACACTGCCATCTACTGAGGCTTTACAAAAGTGTTAATGTTTCTGAAATATTTTTGTACATTTGATAGTAAAAATTACTTTTTAAAAGTGTCTTTTTTATTTATTCTAGATGGAGACCGAGTTATGAGATGGTATAGACCTCAATTTGGGTTGTTTCAAAACGCTAAAACTCTAGCTAGTTTTTAAAATTCTTCACTATATATGAAGTCCATGTACATTTCTGCTTTAAGAAAAATTTTATAACTGAAGTTTTGTTCTTATCGTTGTATATCTTTAGTACAAAGACAGGTCAATATATTGCATTGTTTTATGACAGTATTACGCGTCATTTGGCGTCCAATTGCGTCCAATGACGCCTCACTGCAGACGTGTTCCGAATACGTAGCAATTGAGGTTATATTGAAGCTCACATTGCCTGCGATTATTATTATAAAGGTCACGTGTTACGTGTTTTGTAGTGTCATTCGCAACGGAAGTTATTGCTTTTTGTATCATTTTTCATATTATTTCCGGAATTAGTAGTTAGTACCTGCAATAACAAATATAAAAGAAATAAATGTTTAAAAAAAATTATACGATAACTTTTGTCAAAAAATTACACCTTATTTTTATTGCAACAGATGGCGCTATTAATAATAATTGATATCTGACCCGCGTATATCGCATCATTGTCAATAGATTTGTCATTGTGCTTACCAGTATGTTACAAAGTACTCTGTGGTGCTTACTAACAGGCCGTAGTTTGACGACCTCTGTTTTTGTTTAAAGTGGGGGCTCGTATTTCTTTATGCACCCTGCCGTTACCTAAAATTCTATTTTTCTGTCTCGTTGGAAATTGTAAGGTTCTAAAAAATGTAATGGCGATATACCGTTAAAATCTTAATGCGATGTTTTGCAATAGCGACGGTCCGTGACCGTTCCACTCCTGACCATAAGGTCGTTCTGCGGACGTCTAACGATGGTCATCTCCAAGATTTATGTTTACCTAAAGTAGAACATTCTTGATAATATTTTAATGTAATTAGGATGCACCGAAAACGTCGCATGGCCTTCTGCTGGCTGTTGATGTTTGAATTAATTATTGACTTGAAAACTGACAAACCATAAATCTTAATTAAACTTTAAAAATCATCGTATTACTGTTTTTAAAGTTACAAAGTCGGAAATTTGGTTGAATAATTTTATTAGCAGGTTTATGATTTGATTTCGGACTAAAAGAAATATTTTAAAAATAAATAATGAAGTGTAACATCTACTAAAGCCTAGAGTGGATATATCAATAATTGTGAAGGAGGGGATTATTAAAAAACAGCAATACACATTTGTACGTCTATGAATTAATTGAATCGTCTAGTTTGTTCAATTAACATTGTCATACAACGCTGAGAGATCGAATGTCGTTGATTGTGACGCGACGCGCGCGCAAAACAAACATGGCCGCGAACACGCGTTAATGAAACACGAGTGTTGCCATATTTTGTGTGTCAAATTACATTTTTTGTGGCGATCTTTTTATTGAGTTAGAAAAAATTGTAATCTGTTTTTTTTTAAACTTGGGATTTTACACAAATAAACCTGCAGGAATATATTGACAAGTATGTTAGTTAATAATTTTTGATATAAATATTATATATTTTATTTTATGTCTTATGTCCTCGAAAAACACTCATAGAGACTCTTAAAATGTCATTAATTTTCATTTTTAAGTTGGCGCGTGAGGAAGAACAGCATCTTTTCACCCGACGTGCCAACTCTTGTCCTGAGTACGTTTATTTTGTCACAAGGCTACAATTAATTGTATTGTATACTTGTTATAACATCTCACTACGTCGTAAGGAGGTCGCCTGTCCTCGTCACCGACCTTTGTTCACAATTATTTTTTTAAACAATGTCTGTGACATAACCAACCGTTGTGCCTAACTATTGTGGAAGTGAGATATTTTAATGGACTTATATAATTAAAAGTAGCTTTATTCACAGTTCATCATGTCTCTAGTAAGATTAAAAATTTTAGTTCCTCTTTCAGTATATTCTAATAAGTAAATGAAGAGAAAGGAAACTTCTTTTTCTAGGGGAGAGGGTGGGTAGGAAAAGGGAATTTCCCTTTTGTCCCTTTTTTCTTGTTACAGATGTCTATAGGTAGGTAACAGTTAACCACAGCTTGTTTTTTGTTTTTTTATGTGACGCACATTAATATGTGAACTATTTTATAATCAGTTTATTTCGTCTTTTTAATCTACATAACCCCTGTTAACCTTTCATTAAAACTGGGGCTCTCGTTCCAAATACATTAAAATAATTATTAAAACATTCTAATTCGGTCGTAAATGTTTCAATATGGTTTTTTTATTATTTAAAATATTATGTAACCAAATTGAATAGTTCTCATGACATTATAACCTTTATGGTGAGCATCGGAAACGTTACGTTATTAAAAAAAAAGAGTATTTGAATTTGGAACATGTGTCATCCGATCGATATTTGACACAAAAAGGAGAGTTTCCACTGGCGAAACTCTACATGTGTGAGTTTTTTTTTCAAATACAATGAAAGAGATATTTATATGTTTCTATACAAATGTATCAGCAGTGTAAACAGTAATAGTAAGACTTCCAACTGGATTTTCCCGTTAGTAACCGAGTATCTTTGAGGCTCCGTAAAATTTGATATGAAACGAAGACGCTTTCGAGATGACCAAAACATTTCGCTTTAAATCATGATGTTAACTGCTAATAGCATGTAACTGTTTAAGATAAACCGTTATTAATAAACTGGTAACACAGACAGGATTTTTAATTATACCCTATTTAGACTCCGTTTTATTTTTAAGCAATCATTATTATATATTACTAGCTGTTCCTTTGCGGCTTCATCCGCATGTAAATATCTAATTTTATTGTTTACATTTGTCAAATTATCAATTGCAAATGTCAAAATGACATGACATGATGACTAAGCATTGCAATCTTACTTCCTTAATGTTGGCAGCAACTTATGGTCTCTTTCCCACATTACGGTTTTTATCCAAAATATTTACCCCTAAGTTTAATGGCTTGAAAATATATAGCCTAAAGCGTGACGTAAGTGTAGGGCTTTTTATTAAAAAAATAAATATTCAAAAATATGCTGTGATTGCTGACACCTTAGGCAACAAAGAAGTGTGTGTTTACGCTTTATTATATTAGTATAGATGTATTTGGACACATAAATTAGACCATTAAGCGTTAATTATTATTATATTATTCAAGACAAAACTAAAAATGATAACCCTTACAACCATGAACCTTCAATCTCTATTTACGCGTACATTGCTGTTTATTGTGTAGTAAACATTTGTTCTAAAACCTACGCATTGGACACGATTGTTAATTAGGGCTGACTCAGTTTTAGCTAACAGTAAAGTAGAAACGGTTACTTATTGACACACAGGTTATGTAGATAGTATTGTTTTATGCTAATGTGGTAAAGCTGTCCCAGAAGATTCGATTTATTTATTAATTTTGTACACTTGCTCTTTTTAGATAAAGGCCTAAAATATATTTGAATGCAATATAATACATGGTTTATTATAATTTTGTAGCGAAATTAAGAACAATTCATCTTTTTTCATAGTTTGTAAAAAATTTAAATGCTATGTGTTTTACTGCTAACTTGCGTCATAAAGCATCATCAATTTAAGTTATTCCTGGTATGGGCATGATCTCGAAAACAATTCTAACTTGATCTTATGATATTTTGATGGCATATTCACACGATTGTGTTTACCGCAGTACAAGTTCCATCGGAAGTATAAGAAAAATA
Source organism: Papilio memnon (assembly GCA_003118335.3). Lineage (NCBI taxonomy): Eukaryota > Metazoa > Arthropoda > Insecta > Lepidoptera > Papilionidae > Papilio > Papilio memnon. The sequence goes on from LD689012.1 coordinate 829,280, forward strand.
TAAATTGAAATGATATAAGGGAATATTAAAGGAAAGAGGCAATGGTTATGGAATACTTCTGCAGTTATTATGGGTATAGTGCTATTCAAACTTTGAAGCGACTCGCTATGCCTCAGGAAATGCTGGCAGGATATAAAAGAATGTGAGGGTGACACAATAGCCAGTTTTCTTCCATCCGCAGTGTGACAAATATGCGCCAAACTGTTATCTTTGATTTCTTTGTACCGGTAAACATAAGATAAACATTTGGTTAATTTTGCTACAATTTTTGTTTAAAAAATCTGTTGCTAGTAAATATTGAGACTAAAGTTAATGTTATCACCGTTTTATCCTTACAACATATTCGCTTATGAACACGCAAAACATATAACACGATTACTGTTTATTCATTCAATATGTTTTGTTTCGTAACGTGTCTTTATATCTACACGAGGTCGGGCGGAAGTCGACCAATAAACCATCTGTACTGTGAAAGTATAAGTTATTTAAACATACTATTGTACTTTAAGTATATCATACAAAACCATTCAATTATAATGCCATCTCCGGATGCAGCCTGATACAGGACCTCACTTCTCATTCTGTAGTGTAACAACACTTTTATTTTTTCTGAAACTTGTGCAATTTTATACAAACATAGACCAATACGGGAGATGGTATTGAAGTAGTACAATGCTTAACGTATATCTCGTCGTGTTGCAGGCGATGCGGGGCTGGTGCGCGCGCTGGAGTGGCGGAGGGCGCGGCCGGCTGCGCTGGCTTGCCGCACTGCTGTGCTGGGTGGCACTGGCGGCCGTGGCACTACCGCGTCTGCAGACCCCGCCCGCGCCGCGCGCTGCACACGCCGCGCCCCCCGCGCCGCCTGCGCGTCTGTTGCTTCAGTCCGAGGCGGCCGCCTCCACGCCCGCGCTCGTCACTCCCGGGCTGCCAGCCACAGACACACGAGTGCTCACCGAAGAAGAGCTGCGGGCTGACGCCGAGCGCCGGCTGCCATCCCTGCCCCTCGCCTACTGGCACAAACACAAAGATGATAAGAACAAATATTACAAGAAGAAAGACTGCGCTCCCTTCCCTTCGATATATGACTTAGAATTCCACAATACATACTGGCAGACGCTGCGGGCCAGCGAGGGCGTGTTCCATCTGTACGGCGCGTACATGGACGCGCGGAACACGTCCCGCATCGGGCCCGCGGTGCGCGTACTCACGGTGCACGACCGAATCAAGCCCACGCTCGCCACGCACTGCCAGCTCTGGTTCGAAGAGCGCGAGGCACCGGTTGTCGTGCGCAATCTCGAATACAAGTACGTGTGGAACAGCAAGTGGGGCAACTACCGGGACCATGTGCTGCAGCCCTATCTGCTGGCGTGCGTACTGCCCGCCGAGGTGCGCCACTTGGTGCCCGCCTCCGTCTCCATCGTGGAGAACCCCTGCGACCGTGCGACTAATAACCTTCGCGTGCACTATGACCGGCCCGTGCCGCCGACGCCGAGAAAAGAGTTCGCCGTGTGCGTCAAGGGACTCGACTTCCTGCACGAGGACCTTTCTGTCCGACTCGTCGAGTGGATCGAGCTCGTCCGTATTCTTGGCGCCGACAAGATATTCTTCTACGAGCTGCAGGTGCATCCGAATATAACCAAGGTGCTAGACTACTACCGGGCGCAGGGTGCGGTTGAGGTGACGCCGATCACGTTGCCGGGTGGCCAGCCAAACCTACCTGGCTTGCAGCACATGTACCTCAAGAAGAAGACAACCCACAAGCGCCAGATGGAGCTAATCCCTTACAACGACTGCCTGTATAGGCATATGTATGAGTACCGGTGGCTAGCGCTGCTAGACATCGACGAAGTGATCGTACCGCTCGAGGACGAGGACTGGAGCGGGTTGATGCGACGCGTGCTGCCGCTGTCGGTGCCGGCGGCCGGCAAGCCGGCACGCTCCTCCTATCACGCTTCCAACCTGTACTTCCTGGACTCGCTCCGGCACGAGCACGGCTGGGAGGATAGCGTGCCGCGCTATCTGCACATGTTGCAGCACGTGTACCGCACGCGCAACTTCACCAAGCCCGGCCAATACGTGAAGGCGTTCCATGAGACGGAGCGCGTGCTGGCGCTACACAACCATTTCCCGCTGGCGTGTCTCGGCGGCGCGTGCTCCTCGTATGCGCTGGAGACGCGGCACGCCAGGCTGCAGCACTACCGCGCGGACTGCGTCACCGCGCTCAGCAAGTCTTGCGGCGAGCTGCGCGCGCAGCCAGTGCGCGACACGGCGCTGTGGCGCTGGCGCGGGCCGCTGCAGGAGCGCGCGGAGCGGGCGCTGCGCGACCTCGGCTTCCTGCCGCCGCACCGGTGACCCGCGCCCGCCGCGCCCCCGCGCGCACACAACCCTACGCTTAGTCTATAACTATTCAATGCTAGTATTAAACTTATTTTTATAGTTTGTGCTTGTTTTAATATTCCTTACATTAAACTAGTATTCCACTCCAGGTATGCTCTGGGACAAATCAAGTCTATGTTGTATCCATATCTATATGATAGATATATAGCAAACTGGTGAAAAATGGCTAGTAAACCTTACATGCTGGTAAAACAACACAAAAATAATAAGTTACAAAACTCATTTGGTATAATTAAGATCCGAATAAATTGTTCCGAGGGCTGTTGATAATTATAATAAAACGGTAACGAAAAAGAAAGTATGTAATTAGAGAGAATGTGCATACACGATGATAGTATGGTCCGCTGCCTCACTGCCTCAGACACGCAGAGAAAATTCAACGAATAAATAACGACTGTTCTAACTAATTATTTCATTATGTTAGAATTTGAAATTTGATAGTAAGATTTAAATTGATATTTTCATGCACACAGCATCTAGGTTTACGAAAAGTAACCAACTTTTTCTAATCGTAAATAGCAAAGCAGTTTCCGTAACTTGAGCTTGGCCATGGCAAAAAAGGAAAGATAGAAAAGATTCTGCTATTTCATGATTTCAAAAGTAACAGTGGCACGACATAGATGGCGCTTAAATAAAATGTATGAAACATCGCGAGAGTGACATCTTTCAATGAGTAGAAGAAAATACTTGGCGTATTAGAAGTGCTGCAGATAGACAATAGATGGCGCAATACGATAAATTTACTAAAACTTCGTTGAACACAGTTGACGATTAAAATATTATGCGATGTATGAATTTAAAAAGTAATATAATAAAATTCGTGCAATAAAGCTGTTGTTCCTTCTATACATTGCATCATCTTTTCTACTTCAAAAATATTGACAAAGGATCTACAATGTTAGTTGCTGGTTTGGACTTAGTATTTTCTTATAAGCGCACATTATGTTGCGTTGTGGTCATCAGTATATTATTAGCACACCATGTATTAAGCATTGTACACATTCAATATAAGTACAACTATCGTCCTTCGCGCCGTCGCGGCTTGCGGATTTCCTAAGGCTGTCCAAAAGTTTTTATTATATTTCTCATAGTTTTATTTAGCAACAATCAAAGATTGGCTTGCAAAAAACCATAATTATAATAAGAAAAATTGTAACTAATTAGGTACTTGAATACTAGCAACATTTTTTAATATAATTTAAACAAATTAATTAAAACTATGAAAATATTTCTTATAAAGATAAGTGCATCTCATTCTACCTTGGTAAAAAGCTTATATGTTTTATTGTTATATTCCGAGGATACTTCTGTGGAGGAAGAAAAAACAAAAATTCGTGAAATATTAGAGAGGTAGACAAAGATAATTTAATATTTTCATTTGACATTTGCCACTTTCAATCGTTTTGTCAATAGAATCTTACCTACCGAACTTTTCTTCATTTAAACTCAGTAGTTCGAAGGTTGACAGCCCTAGTCATGATCCCGTATATGGGGACAATAGTTGGTGCACATAAAGGAACATATAATGGTATGGACAGTCTGACTGTGGTCACCATAAGAACAAGTACAGGTGAGGCACCTTTATTTATTTGCATTACTAGTGGTCGCCTATCTTTCAAGTATAAGTCATAATCTACGATTTTTTCTATTGCTTAAAATATTTTTCACATATTAACACGTATAAGAAACAATAAAGAATATAGTTTTAAATTAGTGTATAGAATCGAAACATTTCCAACCTTCTTATATTAAAAGCTTGAAGATAGTGCATTTGAGCAGATGGTAAACAGAACATGTCAATCGACCTTAGATAGGTAAACAGTTACATAGTGCACCCGTTTATCGCCCATTACTATTGCTTGTAGGGCTGCCAACTATTAAAAAATATAGACCAGAATACTGGCAACGTGACGGAAAAAACGGAGATCAATGGAGTCGCCAAAACTTCATAGCGGAAAAGGAAATAGACGAACAACGGATACTAGATGTATTAAAGTACCTTCTTTAACACAAGTTTAGTGGGTCCTACCTAGACATGTATGTCTCATCAAGAACCCGAATATACCACGAGAATCCCGAGAAATAGATTGTAACCCGAAGAGGTGACAGCCCTAGTTGTATGTCAGTCTCTAGCCATATCTCGATTAATTGCCTTGATCATTACCTACCGCAAGTCAAAGTCCAGCGCGTGATCGACATATTGCTGAACAGCTTTCTTTTCAACTGCTGTCAAAAGAACAAGATACATCCCTATTTTGTTCACTGTTTGTGTAAGAATCTGAGAGAATTAAGATGTTGGATACAACTGACAGCATCCTCTGATATACGTGTCTCTCTTTCAACTCTTAGCGAAGTTAAGACCTATACATATATCATCCCTTTCATTCCCTAGATAAAAAATGAGATATCAATATTTTGTACTGAATCGTTCGTTCTTTTAGTTTCTCTTTTATTAGCGACTAGCTGTTCGCGTGCGGCTTCATCCGCGTGGAATTATAAAAACTTTATTTCATTATTTACATTTGTCAAATTATCAATTGCAAATGTCAAAATGACATGACATGATGACAAACCATGGCTTCCTTGATGTTGGCAGCAACTTATGATCTCTTTCCCACTTTAGGGTTTTTATCCAAAATATTTACTCCCTAAGTTTAATGGCGTGAAAATATATATCTTAAAGCGTGACGTAAGTGTAGGGCTTTTTATTTAAAAAAGAATTATTCAAAAATATGCTGTAATTGCTGACATCTTACGCCACAAAGAAGTGTGTGTTGACGCTTTATTATATTAGTATAGGGTATAGATTGATGAGTACTTAGCAATACATATCTCAGTTTGGTTTAAATATTTTTTTCCTGCTTAGTGACGCATAAGAGATGTTTTAGGATTGTAACCGCTTTAGACATGAGTCAAGAGTCAAGTGATAACATTTAGATATTGCGAAGCTTTGACCTAGACAATGACCGATGCTCGCCAAATGTAATGTGCAGATATTATTTAGTACCAACGTTCAAAGTATATAAGACTACCTGTTGCTCGCGACTTCGCCCGCGTGAAAATAAAAAAAAATGCAAAAAATCTATGCTATTGATAACGTAGCTTTTTATTGGTGAAAGAATTTTCGAAGTCGGCCCAGTAGTTTTTGAGTTATTCCATTACATACAAAAATACAAATCTTTCCTCTTTATAATAGTATAGAATACATACATGGATAAAAAGGGGAAGGGTTTGCTATGACGATTGATAGAAATGAGCCGAGCGTCCTTCATAGAAAAGGATTGAAATTTTAACAAACATTAGACACTACTAATCTATAGACAGGCCATCACGTACCAAATTATTACATGACAGGTTACCAATAGGTGTTACGGTTTTCAAATCTTGGCAGCCCTCATAGGACGCTGCTCTTATCCTTGACATAGGTACTGCACACCTAACCCTAAAATTGTGTTCTTCGCAATTCGCGTGAAAAGCCGCCAAGATATAGAAAAACTACAACATGCCCTCTTTACACGTTACCTAAGGCTGAAAATGATTATGATTTTAGTCTTTGTAGTAAAAGGTTTGCAATCAGCACTCTATCTGGTTAAAGGACCACAAAGAAGTTACTAATTGTTAAAACATGGCGGCATTACTTGTGAAATTAATAAAACTTTAGGCAGTAAAATGTAGATAAAAAATAGTTTATTCGTGGAATTGTTTTGGATAGTTTTTGTATTTGTCGTGTTTGACCGCATTATCTGTGCAAGTTTGAAAATAATTAATCATTACGAGTAAGTAAGCATCCATTAACTTGTTTATTAAATAACTTATCATAAACAAATATATTTTGTCATTAATGCTCGTTTGATAAACATAATCTGTAAGTAGTGTTTTGTGCATGTTATGTTGAAACTAAAGTATTCTCAATAACTTAAGATGATTTTTCTGAGATCAAAAGCAACACTTTTTAACATATATGTATTTTATTAATAACTAGCTGTTACTCGCGACTTCGCCCGGGTAAAATTAAAAAATATAGCCTATGTTACTCACGGATAAATTACCTTTCTAACGGTGAAAGAATTTTTAAAATCGGCCCAGTAGTTTTTGAGTTATTTCAATACATACAAAAAATATAAAAATACAAATCTTTCCTCTTTATAACATTAGTATAGATTTAAAAATAAAACTAAGGAAAATAAAAGCAATAACTCGAATATTCCAAAACTTTAAGACGCTGTTCAATAATTTGATTTAGCTGAATTTTTGTCTCTAAAAAAAATCTGATCGTACAAGACTTTTTAAAAGATTTATTTAATTAATTTAGAATAAGTACTTGCAAGTTTGCTTTAATTTGAAAGACAACGAGCGAATACATAACATATAAGTTAAATAATTAGATTATTTTTATCCTCTACAACACATCCGGCAACCTCGAACGTAGTTTGACACTCGAAACTACGAATAGTTTATTGCCAAAAATAACGGTTTTCACATAGACATTTAAATCTCATAGTAAACAAGATAAAGAACTACCAAAAATTTTTGGTCATCCAGAAATCTTCAGTAGAAAATGGGTCGGAAAATTTTGTCCGTGTCGCCAATCCATCCTCTTGAAGACTGACATTATAGATCGTTCCCCTCGGATAGACCGATATTGTGGATCACGATCCATCCGAGTTCTTTAGGAGCAATGTCATGGCTAAAATTCTATAAGAATTATAATTGCTAAACCTAATTTAGTATTCATCTCAAAGCGTAAAATAGCAAAGTTTTGCATCGAATGCAAAGCGTACTCCGGCCACCTGGTCATTAGTCGTCGATCCCGGAACTCGATAATGATAACAAATGCATACATTGCTAATTGCTTGTAAACAGTTCGCAGGGCACACAGGGCGGAGGGCGTTGTTCAGGAAAGTTTCAACTAGCGCCCGATAGTCCCCCCACTTCTGACACGTCGCCATATATAAACCGAACGCGCCCTACATCCGGCACACTCCTTCGGGTTCTCTCATCTTGATCACATCTCCTGTATCACACAATGGCCAAGTTCATCGTTCTCCTCGTCGCCACCTTTGCTCTGGTAAGTTATTTTATTGCTAAACTTATATAACATTTTAGATTTTTCTAATATGTGCATTTTTAATATGGCATGTCTTCTCTATTTCTGCTACCAACCAGATTGATCCGTAGTCATTTGTCTCAATTATCTTTTGACAGGAGTTTTAAATCCTGTATAGCATGGTAATATTTTAAAACCTTATTCTTAATTCCAGGCGCATGCTGGTATGGTGCGCCGAGATGCGCCCACACCGCTGCAGGATCTGCAGAAACACGGTGAAGAGTTCCAGAAAGTATTCTCCGAACAATTGAGTGCTATTGTCTCCTCTAAGAATAGTCAAGAAGTCCAGAAGGCGATCAAGGATGGCTCCGACTCTCTGCTCCAGCAAATGTCAGCTTTCACTGCCAGTCTACAGGACGCTGTAAGTTCTAATTTATCTATTAATTAGATTATTATAGTAGTTTTGTATGCTACTAGGTTACTGAAGCCACACTCAGTCTTTAATAGTTATGTAAGTAGCCCCTTAGTGTGCATTTATATTTTTAAATGATCAGTAAAAGGCCCCTCTAGTAATTAATTAATAGTAGTGACTGTTGTTGAACTTAATTTCCTATTAAGCTTGTAGCGTGTAGTATTAAAAATATCTGACAAGCAAGAAATTTAGAAATAAAATAACAACTTAAATGGATAGAAATTTTACTAAAAATAAATGGAGCAACGTCACGTTTGAACTTTAAATCATTATTCACAATGAAAGAACGAGTGAAATGAACATCATCCGACATTATCGCTATTAACAGATATCAAATATCCGTCCAACGGTCAAGGCAGGTTAAGGTCACGTCATATTGCAAATATTCCGATTATTTCGTTTCAAGGTTACTTTATTTGAATTATACAAGATAAATCATTTATCCATGCACTATAGTTAAAACAATTCAAATTAAAACACTAACGACAAGTTTATCAAATTAATAATTGCAATATCAAACGTTGAACGTACAGAAGCGTTTGACACCGCAAACATTATACAACTTGTCAAGGGTAGGGTTAACCGCAAGATTATCTGTCTTATTCCGACTTAATTTATATAAACAACTGAATCTATCATTATAAAACTTATTTATTTGTAAACACATAGTGATAAGTTCCTTTTTAAAGGGTGTTCCACAAGGCACAACCTTTAGCCCAATAGTCTTTTGTCTAGAATATTTCCTGAATCTATCATCAGTGGACATTGCTTCTACATTGTAACAATGTCAACGGCATATTATTATTCCGTAAGAGGACATATTGCCACGTGATTTGCATAGTTTGCAGTTTATAGTCTGAACATGTACTTACCAAATAAAGATACATATAAAACAAAGACTATTGTAGTTAGTATTAATCGATTTAATATGTTGATTAAGGTCACTGATTACTTTAATACTTATTGAGTTCTGTATGTGTATCCTGGTTTCTCCTGCCGAAATCTTGTACAAAAATATGTTGCTTTTTAATTAATACATAGTTCACGTTAGATAAAACTTCTCCCAAATAGGTATTAAAGAACCTCGCTTAGCATGTTCCTTCATAATCAATTGTCTATTAAAAATTAAAAATTTGTATTTCTACGGCTATCTTATGAGATAATATAGATGTTTCTTTCAATTTCAGATCAGCGACGCGAACGGCAAAGTGAAGGACGCGTTGGAACAGGCTAAGACCAACTTGCAGCGTACTGCTGAGGAACTGCGCCGCGCACACCCTGAGGTCGAACAGCAGGCGGCCGCGCTTAAAGACAAGCTACAAGCCGCTGTACAGAACACTGTACAGGTAGGTTACCGAACTATCATCACAGACTATTATGTCTTATGTATATTGCCAAATATCTTGGCGGCCCAAGGACATCGGTGTCCTAGTCAGTGCCCTCCCCCAATACTACTACCCCTACTACATCTAAAATTGTGCAGCGAAGTTGGACCCGTCAAGATATCTGAATATTACTGACTAGCTGTTGCTCACAGATAAATTACCTTTCTAATGGTGAAAGAGTTTTTGAAATCAGCCGAGTAGTTTTTGAGTTATTTCAATACATACAATAATACAAATATTACATCTTTATAATATAATATAGATATAGATATAGATTATACAGTAATTTGTAACAGTTTATTGTGTTGTTTAGTGATTTAAGACTATACTCTTTACAATGCCTTTCTAACACTATCATAAATTTATCAGGAGACACAGAAGTTGGCTAAGGAAGTGGCGACCAACGTGGAGGAGACGAACGCGAAACTAGCGCCAAAGATCAAGGCAGCTTACGACGACTTCGTGAAACAGGCCGAGCAGGTGCAGAAGAATTTGCACGAAGCCGCTAACAAGCAGTAAAAGATAACATTTGAATAAATCGTATAGTTTTAATCATTATTTTGTAGTTATTGCACCCTTCCCCTCCATAAACCTGTCGCACCAAAACACTTGTATTGAAATATCTATTACAATTTGTAAAAAAAAACAACCGGGTTTAATGTTTAGTACAAACCAAACAACCATGACAGCCAGAATACAAATTGAACATCTCACATAATAGGCGTTGTTAGCCGATACTCTGCGCTAGGTCTAGGTGGGTGTGGCTACCATTAATCTATATCTATACTAATATAATAAAGCGTAAACACACACTTCTTTGTTGCCTAAGATGTCAGCAATTACAGCATATTTTTGAATAATTCTTTTTTTAATAAAAAGCCCTACACTTACGTCACGCTTAAGGTTATATATTTTCACGCCATTTAACTTAGGGGGTAAATATTTCGGATAAAAATCTTAATGTGGGAAAGAGACCATAAGTTGCTGCCAACATCAAGGAAGCAAGATTGCCATGGTCTGTCATCATGTCATGTCATTTTGACATTTACAATTGATAATTTGACAAATGTAGGTAAACAATGAAATAATTTCTTTATAATTTCACGCGGATGAAGCCGCAAGGGAACAGCTAGTGATATTTTTATTCGTAGTAGTTTTTATATCCGTTTCACATTTTCCATACAATGACTTACATGCGTGGGAAAAACAACCTCCTAAGTAATTTGGGTATCCGTTTTATTTTTGGCGGCTCCAGGTCATCTGCACTCTTTAAATTATAAGATAATAAACGAGTAAGCGGCCACTTGAATCCGCATTGTTCCCTCCCTTTACTTCACTCAATTCGGGTATTTTTACGGTCTACCTTACATTGTTCTGCACACACGTACGAAATTCCGAGCGGAAAGTTACTCGAGATATTACTAATATCATAAATGCAAAAGTTTAGATGGAGGGATGGATGTTTGTTAGAGTTTGTAGCCTAAACGGCTGAACAGATCTCGATGAAAGTTGCCATAGGCGTAGAGAATAGTCTGGAAGAACACATAGGCCACTCACTTTTGTTTTTTTTAATTCCACGCGGACGAAAGCTAGTACTTTAAATCATAAAAGTGGTTCACGTTTAGTATGGTGTTAAAAATAAAACAAATTTTAATGATAATGATTTATTGTTGAATAAGAAATACAAATGTTCGTAATGAATTAGCACTTAGGTTGTACATTGGCAATATTGTGACCTAATTATTGTAGCCCATTGTTTTTTACAAATTATAAACCAATCGTTAGTATAAGAAATAATATCAAGGTCATTACAAGGTCAACCTTGACAGATAACATTTTTATCAAAAATGTTCGTATTAAAATAACCTTACTTTAAACTAAAACTGAATGATTATAAATTCAAAACAAAAAAAGACAAACCTTTTTCAAAGCAAGTTGCTTACAATAATTATTGCATAGAAAAATATTTAAAACTCGTGTAAATGTATATAAACTACATAACGACTGGATTTATAATACAAGCCACGAAATTTTAAGCTACGTACGCATGGTGTAAACGAGACGGCGATATACGAACATAACGAGCGCGACAAAGAAAGAACATATCTGGGGTAGCCACATATACAATGTGAGCGAGACGTTGTACAAACGTCATGAGTGCGACAGAGAATGAACATGTCTGGAATATCGACAAACACGATGTAAGCGAGACAGCATTTTGTGAATCTAATAAGTGGGACAGAGAAACAACATTTATGGGGACAGCTACACACAATATGAGCGAGATAGCGTTATACGAACGTTATAAGTGGGACAGAAGAAAGAGCATGCGTTTTTTACGAATTGAACTTCATACCTTTCGTGGCGTGCATTATAACAAGCTATATTTTGTTACATATTCAACAGTTGTAAATTTAGTATATTGACACTATTAACTACACCTCATATATTTATTGAATTTGATAAAAACTAGCATATTTTATTTGAAACACAATTATTTCTCTATATTAACCAAGAGCAAGCTTTTTGTTGTAGAATTCGACTGCTGTGACATTTGTATTAACATACAGGGTTATTTATAATATATGATCTTAAACGTGTAATCACATTTTTTTAAAATCAACAATAATAGTTATCGGGAAATTAAAATTTTATGAAATCCTGTATAACATGGACAATAAAAATATCTACATATTTTTATTGCTTAGCTCATTTGATATATTAATTGGCATCAACCAAAGGGGTTTAATCCAATTTTAATTAAAAAATAACCTTGTATATCGCTGTCTTTAGCTTTTCAAAGCGAATGAAAGAGACAATACAAGTATCACATCAGTTTTACAGTTTTATGAAAATCGTTAATCTGTAGGTTATGATATCCTGGTAAGTATGGATGACAATGTAACCGCAAACTAAATAGCACAAAACTATATTAGCGTAGCAAATAAATGTCAAGCACAATAAAAGCCATAATAGTGATCATGTTATATATTCAAAACTTTGATAGTAAACAAAATTACATATGTGACGGGCAATCCGTGAATATCGCCAGTTTGTAATTTGCCTAGATACTCAACATATTGTCTTGTCAGCTTAACAAATGTCAAATAACGCTTTAGTGAATTTCATTGGATTAGAAATCTTTCTAGGAATATTACAAATTGGCTGCATTCACTATTTACCGGTGACATCCAGCAGTTTGTGAACCAGCACTTTGGACACATCTGGACGTTTTTCGAATCACCGATTTAACGTCTCACCGACTGCCAATCACCATCTGGGTCACGGGCTGAAATAGAAAAATATATTTTTTAAAGAATAAAAGTTTATTGCCATAAAATAGGTAAAAAATGTACTTATATAAGCTAATATAAATGAACACAAACATCCGAATACTGAATTACATATAAATATGTAAGAGTATCTTAAATAACAAAGATCAAACACTAAATTCCATTAAAATTTTAACGTTCTCAGATTATAAACGGCACAGACGAAGTGAAGTTTAAGATTCGTTTCAGAAGTCGGCTGTCAGTGTCATAGACTCGCTGGCATTGTATTGAACAAAATTATATCATAATAAAAAACTATTTTATTGTGGTATAAATAACACAGACATCTCAGTGCGAGATACTGTCGCGTCTAACCACATTTATTCTACCTCTGAGGCCTACCATTGTATTGTTATTTATAAACTAAAAATGGGATTTATTTCAGAGGCGTTTTAACAACAATAAATTTCATTTACATCAACTATAACTATATATAAACATCATAACTCTACAACACAAGAGACACAAAACAAGAACTTAAAATTTAATATTGTTTGCTAAATAAGATTTGACTTAGAAATTATTTTTTAAATATAAGTTGTTTATAAAAACTTACGTTTATCGTCACGGCGCGGCGGCGGCGGGCGGCGCTCGCGCTCCTCCCTGCGAGGACCGTCACTGGAAAGGAAATACATGTTATAAACAAACAATTTAAAAAATTACAGTACTAATGTTCATTTTAGGTACATAATACGGACGCGGACCACGAATTTCGTACAATGGCCCTTTGGCTTATTGATAGTGGTAACAAACATTTATGTATGCAGTTTTAAGTTCATTAAAACAGTAATAAAAGTTTAAAATCTTGTGTTATTACTACCATAGTCTGAAACTCACCGATCATCCCTCCTAGGACCATCGCGGTCATCTCTCCTAGGACCATCACGGTCATCCCTCCTAGGACCATCCCTGTCATCTCTCCTAGGACCATCTCGGTCATCTCTTCTAGGACCGTCGCGATCATCTCTTCTCGGTGGGTAACGGTCACGGTCTCTAGGACCATCGCGGTCTCGTGGTCCGTCACGATCTCGTGGTCCGTCGCGGTCTCTGGGACCATCGCGGTCTCGTGGTCCGTCACGGTCTCGTGGTCCATCGCGGTCTCTGGGACCATCTCGGTATCGCTCTTCGCGCGGTGGCCCATCTTTACTGCGCCATGTTGATGAACGCTCCTAAAAAAGTGGAGTTATTAGTGTCTGATATTCAACATTTAATAAGTTCAATAATTAATTTCACTTAAATAGGTTTTGCTGTTTGTTGTTATAATTTTTTACTTCAAATACAAATTAAAAAGTTTTCCTTCAACCAACAGTGCTATTTAGGAATTAAAAACTATTTCAGACCATTTATAGCTGATCTAGCATTTTTAAAGGATATTGAATGACTTTTGATAGTGTATGTATGACTATGGTGCATGGTGTATGAAAGCTTGCATTGGTGAACTCACGGTGGGTGCGGGCGGGGGGTCGGCAGGTCCCCTGCGCCAGCTGCCGGTCTCGGGTCCGCTGGAGCGACCGCCGTAGCCTACGCGCGGCCTTTAATACGATAATATACTTAAATCACCGAAAATATGTAATGTATGGAACAATCTGCAAAGGTATATGTGCAAAGTGTATGCAAGCCGTCGTTTGTAGACTTATTCATTTAGTATAGAGATCAGTGGGCGAACCTATTCAACAATTAGCAATCAGTTTCAACAATTAGCAGTTTTAAAGATACTGAATTTATTGAAAAAAAAAAATCGTTAAAACGAAAACTATTGTGGTCCTCTACATCCACAAAGCTTGTGATCCTTCCGTTAAGAATCACCATATATAATTATTTCTAGGTTTTTAGACGTGAGAATTACAGAAGTAATAAATGGCTAATAACATAATTTTAGTTATTACCTTTCATCTCTAGGTGCAGGACGGTCGTCTTTAGGCGGAGGTCCGCGCTCGTCGCGCAGTGGCCGGCGTTCCGGCGACCGAGGACGTTCGTCGCGCGCGCCCATACTGCGGCTTGGTGGCAACGCTGCTGATATATTACTTATTATATTATTTACTTCGATTACAGACAATCTTTAGTTTCGAGCCAGCTAAAATACAGTATCTTGGTGACACCTTGACATCGACAAGAGCGGTAGTGACTAGTGACCGGTCATAATTTAGTTTGACTTATGCTCACCGAAGTCATAATTTTGGCATTCTGATACATGAATTAAATTTCTTGTAAAATTTGTGAGACAGCGTTATTAATAGTTTATGTAAGAAAAAGTGTTTTATTAAAAACATTGTGAAATCTAAGTATTTTGTATTGTAAATTGCAGTTTGTGTACGTTTATGACTTTGGATCGCAATTCGATATTGTATAATACCAGCCGTTCACATTGCGATCTAGTTACATAGTGTTCTGTGACGTCACTGACCTGGTCTGCGTCCATCGTCTCGCCGCCAGCTGCTGCCGGTGGCGGACTTGGGCTCATCCACCTTGCGAGGCTCTGCCTCTTTCGGACGAGGTCTTTCTGCTTCCCTGAAAAATATCCCTATTATAATGATATATTTATATTTAGTTATTTTAAAATATCTTAGCGGCTCAAAGTAACAAGCGCAGAGCCGCTAAGATATCTGCATATTACTGTATTAAGAAACCACTTATATCGAGTTATCGTCTAGGTAAAAACCTTATTAGTGTTAGTGATCTAAAATAGTTAATTTTCTTATCGATTTTATCAAAGGAATTAGTGTAAACAATGAAGTGTCTTACTTGTCGTCTTTGGGCGGCGCGCGCTCCTCTTTTCGCTCTGAAGAGCGCGGTCGTTCGTCGCGGCGCGCTGTATACACAAATTTCTTATTAAACATTTTTATATAAATTTAACAACCCGCGTATTATTGCTGAAAATTGTAGCTAATTCCTAGTAATAATCTAATTTTCCGAAAATGTTGAAAAATGCAAGTTTTCTATTTAATCCACGATGTGTTTCCTACCTGTGGGCGCGGCAGGTCCCCCGCTGGCACCGCGCCAGGTGTCATCAGCTCGTCGCCAGCTGGAGGAGGATTTCTGCTCTTCCTGCTTACGCGTCGCCGCCGCCTCCTGCGCACGCGCACGGGCCTCCGCGCGCGCCAGCATCTCCTGGTGCTCCCTGATACATCAATTAGTCATTATTAAAAACACATATTACACTAACTTGCCCAGTGTTTTTAAATAAGGGAGAAACTAAAGACTGACTTCAAACAACCATAACCATGCACTGCACACAAAACATTTTCTTTGCAGTATTTGACTATAGCCTAGTCACCGCTTACAGTAGGTTCCGAGCCCCTAAGTGGGGACGCATAGTGAGCTGGTGATGATAATTTAATTACATCTTACTACACTTCAAACTATTAGACTAAGAGTATGTGAATGTCAAAATTCCACTAAGGGGGAGCCCTTTAGTTATTAGTGAAGTATATGACTAACTTCTCCTTCCTCTCGCGCAGCGCAACGAGCTCCTCCTGGTGGCGGCGCTCGCGCTCCTCCTTCTCCCGCTTCTCCTCCTCTTCCTTCAGCCGGCGCGCCTCCTCCGCTGCGCGCTCTTCTGCGAGCTGCTTCTCCGACAACCACTGAGATCACATTCAATTTTTATTTGAAAATCAACTATTTTCTACAGTTGTATATAAAAACAGTCAAACGAAAATCATTAAGTTTGTTAAGTTCTTTTAACGATAATGGTGGTAAGTTAAAAACCAAATTAAAACGAATATTACTTGAACAATATGTTTCACTATTTTTATATCATTTTTTAATTAATTTAGAACTTGTGACGCGACAATGTCCCCAGATCAGTGTGAATCGGCTCTTACTGAACTAGCGCGTACCATCCTTCGACCACATCTTCACTTTGGTCTAGGTGGGATCGTGGTCAAGCGCTGATTTATACAAGATAAAAAAAAAAGGATATTACAGCTTTAACCATGGTAACGGTTACCAACAAGTTAGCCAATTACAATGGACTTTGTTCTTATTTGTACATTTGTAATTAAAAGTTTCACAAATGTTAAGTACTAGACAAAGTTTATATAATACTAGCTGTTGCCCGCCACTTCGTCCACGGAATAATAAAAAAGTAGCCTATAATATGCTCGTCTATGTCAGCTACCCTTCAGTGAAAGTCCGGTCGAAATCGGCCCAGCCGTTTCAGAGATTACCCGGAACAAACGCGGCTTGCGGATAGACAGACAGACAGACAGGCATAAAATGTTTTAAATGCGACTTTCGTTATCAGCAACGCAAATACATCTTTCCGGAATCTGGAATTTTTCTTTTGATATTATAGACACTCCAATTTTATTATATGTAACGGGGCGAATTTATTATTAATTTTTGAACGATTAAAGTAACTGGCAAATAATAATTGTGAGTACTGGCTGAATATGCATCATAAGTGATAGATGTCAAGCGGCGATCGAATGACAGATGACAGTTGTCATTGAATGGTGGAATGATGCGCTTTGTTATTATAAAATCAATTGGTTAATCTCTGTAAATGTTTGCAATTGGATTAGAGTGTGTTGTGAAGTTATCAATTAAGATGGTGGTCAACTAAAGATAGTGTTTCTAATGTTACGCGATTGTTATTTCATTATCTCCGATATACGCACGCCCACATTTGAGTATCGTTACCGTGCATAAGATCTCCCTTCGGAATTGAATTCGACAAACCGCTCGTCACTCCGACATATGTATAAATGATCATGTGGATGAAGCCGCACAGAAACAGTTAACAGAAAGCTAGTATACCTCCTGTCTTCGTTTCTCTATACGCTGAGCTTTGCGCTGCGCCAATCTCGCCTCGCGCTCATTAGCGAGCCGCTGCTGGAAGTCAGCTAAGCACTTGAGGTGCGCAGCTCCGCGCTCACTGCGCAGTCGCGAGGTGAACAGCTCACGGTGCGCAGACATGCGCGACAGACGGCTCGCGGTCGCCACGTCACGAGCACGCGCCTCTGTAGTATACATAGAACTGTATTATGTTCTAGAAACTTCCATATCGTCGAATAGAAAAATTGAATTTTCAAAAATCTTCTGAAAATTATATTATTACAAAGAGCTTGTTAACAATATAAGCTTAGAGTATATGTTTCTTTAATAAAATTAGATTCTAATAGTAATACGATATTAAAATAATCAGATATTGAAAGTTATAAATATTAAATAAAAATTGTCGTGTTATAAAAATCATGAGGGTTACCTATGTCTCTTAATCTCAACACTTAACTATTTTTAGTAATCTTAAATATGAGTTTCCACTGCCGTAACATTTTTACAAAATCTCATTGATAACTTACCAATAAGTTGTTGTATGCGTTCCTTCTCCTGCTGTTCCCAGAATGCTTTGTCCTGCACTTGCTTCTCTTCTAGGCTCTTCTGTAGCAGCGGGATCTCCTCCAAGCGCTTGGCTCTCTCGAAGTAGTCCACCTGTATTATTGAGTTTTTAAAAATTTAGAATTTTTATATCCGACTCGAAGGACCAATTTCGACTGATATACCAACGTATGTATATTATTTTAAAATATATTAACGCCTCAATTTAGATTGTTTTAAATACTTATATTTGTAGATTAGAATGGTTTACCTTCTTCTCCTGCGACTTGAGTCGCGCTTGCAACTCTCTGCGCTCTTTCATCAGCTCCTCAGCCTCACGCTTGGATATGGCGTCTGCGTCCATTTTCTTCAAATCCTATAACACATGTCTAAGTTAGAATTACTTTGTATTTTTTTATTATGCTAATACTAACATATTTACTCAACCACAAATTATGAATATATAGACAAAGACAGATGTTTCTTATGATTTTCATCAACAACGTCAACTGGCTACTAACTTGGGGAAAGTTCGAATCCTTTGGTAAAAACAAAAATGAAATGGCGACCCTATGCTTTTGGTACAAGAACGGTTTGTGGTATTACCTAGTAATGAATATTTACCTCTTCATCCAGTTTCTGCAGCACCTTCTTTCCGTGCATGGTCTGTGAGATGTGTGCGATGCGCTCGCGCAGGTGTCGCTCGCGCATGGCGGCCATCTCTGAGGCGTGGCGGCGTTTCTCGCGCTCCTCGCGCTCCGCCTCCAGCCGGCGAGCCTCCGCCGCCGCCGCCAGCCGCTGCTGCTCCTCCACGCGACTACACAAACATCATTAGCCTCTTATAAGAAGTATTTTTATCGTTTAACTATACTATACTAGTGATTGCCTGCGACTTCGTCTGCGCGGAATCAAAAACTTGGGCATTTGTTTTTTAGACTAATTATTGCCAAATTTCATATTTCACATAGCAGTATGATTTATAAAAAATTTAAAAGGCTCATTAATCTCGGGTAGTGTAGTTTAGCGATTCACCATTACGCATCAAAAACATGTTGTCAAAAGTGTATTTCATACACTATGTATATATTTATTTTGCAATTAAAAATTAAAGAAAGACACTTAGCTATGACGCTAAAGATTTTTTCGACAAACTTATCAATGTATGACTCAGATAATATTTGTACTTGAAGTACGACATTTGAACGTGTACGTCTTTAATATTCTTATTTGCATTACTCCACTATACTAACCGTAGCTCCTCCTCTTCGCGGACGGTGTTAAGCCGTTCAATATACTCCTTCCTCTCCTCTATAATCTTATGTCTCTGCAGCACCCTGTGGTGCTCAGCGTGCTTGTTCTCGTGGTAGTGCTGCACCATGTGCGCGCGGTCCCGCTCGCGCTCCGCACGGCGACGCTCCGGGAACAGCTCGTGTACTGCCCGGGACAGGACCTCCGCTGCACGGACTAGTTGTTCACGCATCTATAACATATCTAGAATTAGTATTGCAAATAGTCTAAATAGACTTTCGAATGACTATGTTGCACAGTGGTCCTAATTCGGGGAAATGGATACGCTAATGTATTACCTAAAATGGTCCAGGATCTACGGAAGATCTAGTGATATGTACAAAGTGGTCCAAGACCCACGATCACTAAGGAAGATCCGTTAATGTATTTAACAGTAGTCCAGGTAGACCGTAGACCACGGAAGATGTAATAATTTAAATGGCGAGAAATAAAATTGATAGTTCATCCTAAAGAAATCTATCAAAAGGTTCACAAAGACAGGTATTTTTTAAAATTAACAGGTTGTGTTTGAGTATACCTGTTCAGCGGGCGTTGCCTGCAGTATGGCGCCGCCGCACGCCTCGTCCGCCGCCGAGCACCACTCGCCGCCGCCGGACTCCACACCGAAGTGCACGCATCTGTACAAAATAGTAAATCAGAAATCGATACTTCCTACGTATACGAAAATTTAAAAAGTTCTCATCTGATTAAAAAAGAGTGTCACAGAAAAAAAAACGATTATTTACACCGGACCATAACATAGTATAATAGCTTTCGCGATTACGTGCGCGCGGAATTAAAAAAAAAAGTATGCTATGTGTTCTTTCAGACAATGATCGAGATCCGTTAAGCCTTTCCGGAGATACCTTCTACCAAACACCCTAAACTTTCTAATTTCTAACTTTAGTGAGATTACCACATACAACATAAGTACTCACTGTTTAGCATGATCGATGCGTATCTGCATATCATTGTGGCGGACGCAGTCGACCAGCAGGCGCTCCAGGTGGAAGAGGTCGGTGGTGTGCGCCAGCTGCAGCAGGCGCGCGAACTGCACGCACGAGTAGCACTGCGCCACCTGCCGCACCAGCCGCACCAGCGCCACGTCCGTCAGCGCGCACGTGTACTGCGCCAGCGATGACACTGGAATACACTGCTGTTGTACTCATCTCTACACTAACTTAACCTTTTAACAAATATTGGGTAGATATTTTCTAACTTTAGCATTTTTTATTGCTAATCAATGCCAACTTCAGGAAGAAATCTCTCTCTTCATAAGTTTTTTCAAAATGTATAGAACCCACTAAAATAAAAATGTCACCAGTTTACAATTATCTAAAAAAAATTATTTGATTTGGGGTTAACTTGCGAACTTGGCAAGTTTTTTTATAAACAAACGAGCAAGGATGCTTGAATTCGCTGAAATGGCGAAGACACCGCTGCCCAAAGGCATCCCCGCAAAAGCAGATGCGTGCCTTGGGGAAGAGAACTATAGAGTTCCGGCACGCACATCAACTGTATGCGGAAATTCGTCCACTTGAAGTATGTCTCAGAAGTTATTGGCCCAATATAAATTTCATAAAAACTCGATACTTTGTTGCAAATGTTTCTTAACTTAAACTTCTTAGACTTGGTGAGAGGTTTATTATTTTACATCTTAATTACATATGATAATAAAGGAAGGCCCTGTCTCCCGAAACACAGTTGTTACAATTCTTTCAGGGGACCGAGCCCCATTGAATTTTGTCATAACGTTTTGTTCAAAAAAGAGTTTTTTTTATTTTTTTTAACTAAAATAAGATATGAAAAGTGTCTCACATTCACTGGGCTCCTCTTGCAGATGCTTGACAACAGTCTGTACGTTGGCGCAGATGGTGAGCGGGTCGAACTCCACCTCCAACCAGTTGTACAGCTGCTGCAGCTGCGGCGACGCCAGATTCACCACGTTCAGACGGATCACATCTGAAATTATTCATTTTCTTCACATTTGTTGCTGTATTTGCTTTAAAGTGCCTTGATTTTCCCGCCTTATTATTGTTATTATTCAATGAAATTAAAGAAACAAGATATAGATAGAGGACACATAAATTACTATAATTTTTTAATAGAAACTTAAAAGTTAATATAGCATATTTCAAAGTTCGCTGAGCTGACGGCCAACCTCCATTAATGGAGAGGCACTTCGAGAGAGAGAGAGAAGCAGTGAAAGTTTATGATGTCATTTTCCACACATTATTTTGTAGTACATTTAATACAATGATATCATAATTACTTATGTTTATAAATATGCCACTTTCATACATTTCTTTTTAAATAAATGTGCAAGTATAAATAACACTGATAGTCAAGTTATAAACTATCAGTCGCGTCTAACTCACATATTGCTCTACCTTTGAGGCCTACCACTTAATGACTATTAAAGCCATAAATGGGATTTATTTCAGAGGTGCCAACTTTCAAAAAATTCACAATAACCCATGCCAAGTAGAGTTATAATTCTTATGAGAACTTTGATATGTAACCCTTTTTTTTGCATGAGTTATTTTACTAACATTGAGTATAATTCTTATCACAGCTTTCTACACCTAGACACTATTTAATTCTGACCACCACTTATTGACATTATGGATGACACCTTGGTTATATTACATCATAAATATGTACAACACTTCTTTCTGTATAATTACTTCATCATTTGGTCAAAATAGCATTTCACAAGCCTATTGTTAATAATAATTTTTCAATCCATGATTTGTCAAAAATACACGATAAAAGCTAGTCACAGTATAAAGAGGATTACCATATATTTAAGCTTGTTTATATGATAAGGTGGCAAACGAGCAAGCGGCCACCTAAATCCGCCGAAATGGCGAAGCGACCGCTGCCCATAGACATCCGCAATTGCAGATGTGTTGCCTACCCTAAATCGTCGGAGGAGGAGACGCACATAAAGAGGATATTTCCCCTTCCTATGCGTCTCCTCTACCGTCAAATCTACTTTCCCATCCAAACCTTTCCTTATAAGAAAAGGGCGAAACGGGAAAGGGACTAAAGTTGGGCCTCCGGCACCACACTCATCAGACGAAACGCGGAATTGCTTCCGCTTCACGCCTGTCTTCTGTGTGGTCGTGGTATTGCTGGGGGCGAGCCGACCCATTCGTGCTAAGATGTTAAAGCGGGCTCTACCACTGTTAAAGTTAAATGTATTTGAAATACTAAGTTTTAAGTTAAGGCCCTATATGTTGTATAATCATTGTAACTCACCCTTCAATAAGCTGGCTCTGGTTGGTGGTTGAGCCAACCCCAACAGGACGGCTAATCTCTGAGCCTTTTCCACGGGACTCTTGTCAGTTTCAACAAAACGGTCAAACTCCGGATGCAATGATGGTAGAGGTACTGATAGAACTGCTACTAGGACACGGCATGCCATTCTATATGGAAAAAAAAATTATAGTTTTTAATAACAAAATCAAGTATCCAGCATTAGAAGGGATCCATGTAGCATTGTAAAGACAAATAATCTATTGAAATACAATATTTCTTGTATTTATTTACATACAAAAACAGATATTTTTCCATACATGTGTGGATAAAAAGTTAACTAGGTACAGATTTTTTTAACAATTATATTGATAAATAAAAATATATATTTTATAATCTGTGAAGTCTTTAAATAACACAAACAATAAATAAACATTGCTTGTCGCGTCAAGACTACAGCTATGCTTTTCCTCCGAGGCCTACCACTGTGTTACCATTCACGGTTACACATGGGATTTATTTCGGAGGCATACTAAACATGGCTAAAATTTAAAATAATAAAAACTAGAAAACACAATCAATACAAGTATAAAATAGTAGACGTAACTATATTAAAATTACCAACCAAACTAAAAAGACATCTTTATTTTTTCCACACCACACTTCCCCTATAACCTTTTACAGTAAACGATTTAAATGTATTTTACTTATTTGAATCATTTTTTCGAACCCAAATCATTTATTAACTTTGGAAGTGACTATTTATTAAGCACTATTAATACTATTGCATCTAATAAAATCTTACTTCTGCAATTCCTCCTGTGTGATATTCTTCTTCATCTCCCTGGACAGTTGGAACAGCTTGAGGAGTGCTGCAGCGTGGAACAGACAGTGGCCAGCCTTCCAGAAGACCAGCGCCAGCTTACCGTAGTAGTTGGCCATGGTCTTCGCCACTGGTGTCTTCTTCGACATGTTCATCAAGTTGTGGATGTCCTCTATCGCCTTGTATGCTTCCTGATTATGATAGATGAAAAAAAAAACATAATGAAATTTATCTAATAATTTGAAATCCTAATTTCAATTGTATTTTCATTAATGTATTGTCAATAACAATGTAAATTAATCTATTTTTAATTAATGGTTTTAACAACTACTGCATTCATAAAACGAAAATGATATAATATTGTAGTTGCTAGTAATTTTTACACTGGCAATAATTACATAAAAAGTAAATGCATTTAAAAAAATGAATACACAAGGATTTTTCGAGTGCAAACACTTTACTAGGTTAGTAATTAAAAGTATTATGTAGTAAGAAATCTGACCTGCCACAATTCCATCTGTATAGCACTGTCAAGTTGAAACAGCCTGGTCTCCAAGTTGAGCTGCTGCGTCTCCGGCTTGCTGATGCTTACATTACCAGTTTGTACCTTCCATGAAAGTAGAAAAAAATACTGTATCAAATTGTAATTTTAAATGAAACTATAGTAAACTTAAAGGAACTTAAGAATAAATCTTAGATTAGATAAGCTTTGTAACTTTTGATAAACTAAAATTTAAACTTAAAAACAGCTTAACTAATGCATAATATGGTGTAAGTACAGACTAAATATTTGTACAAGGTCCATAAGGCAAATGTGAATTAAATTTCGGCTGCATCTCACCTCATAGCGTGTTTTATTTATAAGTTTTAATAAGAAATTTATAATTCAGTTACCACAGGGTGGATAGACCTTCCACATGATGTATCTGAACTACTGAGAGTATGCTATCTCAAGTGGTATAGCACCAATCTTTAGGTATGGTATACTCCGCAGTGGGTAACATGTCTGTCAAGTTTTTTTTACTTACTGTTGGCTTACAAATATCTTCAAGGTGCTTCCTCAGCTTGTCACAGAGTTTCCTGAATTCAGTCTTCCTAGAGTATTTGAGACAAAACTGGAACGCCATTCGAGCAATGTCATGGTACAGAGTTTCGACGTGTGCATTAGTACGGAGCAACTCTAAACATTGGCAGTACGATTCCCATAAGAATTTCACCTGAAATATAGTAGTTGAAGCTTTTACTCAGTTGAAAAGTTTATTTTGATACTTACATAGGAAATATCATAAAAACAACTAAGTCATTTTTCTGTTTTCTTACCCATGGTGTCAGTATAGTTCTATCAGAGCGATCTTGTGCATCTTCTCCGGAAACTGCACTAAGCAAGATACTTTCTGGTGTAGCCAAGTTATCAAGGTCATCAGTGTCAATGACAGCCTGTGTGGATTGAGCTCTGGCTGCCTCTGTGCGCTCTTCAGCCATCCGTAAGTACCCTCTAAAATTCATACACCTTAATATATTACACTTATATAATCTACTTTTAATATGTAGTTTTTATTTCCGTAAAAACAATATAACAACCATAAGATACATTTTTTTATTATGTGATGTCATTTTGTTGAGATTCCCTTGATACATGTAAAATTTAAAATATATGCAGAACTACACAAAATTAAATAGTTTCTGGGTCTATTATTTTAAAAATATTTAAATCTATGCTTGCAACTTGAAGACATCTAGTTTTTCACACCATAGGGATAAATGATTGATCTGAGATCAAAATAAAACAAACCTTATAACTTGCTCAAGCGACCCTACGTTGACGGATTGGAACATGTTCCTGTACTGGAACAAGCCTTCTTTAGCGATATGCGACTTCCTCAGGTCCACGCAAAGTTCCAAATATTTGAACATAATCGGCTCCAACACAGACTCGGACCAGTTGTATGCCCATTTTTTGTTCCGAAACACTTCCTGAAGTGTGTCCAATGCCCGGGCTGGCTTGTCCAGTTCCATAAACTCTGTAGGAGAAACCCAACATGTTCTTTGGTTATGTCGTAAAACTTACGTATTATTTGTGATGTAACACTTAAAATATATGACTTTTAAACAACAAATAACAGCGATGCTACAGAAATCCGGCGTAGTTATCCAGAGCATATAAAAAAGTGACAATAAATCAAAGCTGAACATGCAACGTGGTATGATTGCAAGAAATATGTACAAACCATTGGCCCGTTTGAGGGCATTTTCCGGTCTTTGACCGTATCTCGCCATCATTTAGACTGCTTTCTGATCACTTCATAAATGAAAATTTGAATATCCGAATATCGGCAGCAAAGAATTTATTGAAAAATTCGTCACCACCGCTCTCCGCTGACAAGCGACCACGAATCAAAATGGCGGACGAGGCAGGCAGAGGCCGAGAGAAATGTAAGTGCAATTTTTCATAGTTGGTCTTGAGTAGATCTAATAAGGATCGAAATGTTACGCCTTTATTAAAAATCCTGCTATCAATTATTTATAATTAATTAATAACTATAAAATTAGTTTTTATTATGTATTTAAAAAAATAATAAACTTATCAAGTGTCAGTTTGACGTTTGAAATGATATGTCAAGAAAGAAAATTGTCACGTCAATGTCACGTTATTACAATTATCAAGTCAATTTCATTTATTTTTGGCCATAAAAAGTTATTGTAACCTATTAAAATGAGAGTATTTATGAAGCTATTGCTTTTTAGACAACCGTACACAATTTGCTACATAACAAAAGATGTTTTTATGCTACCAGATAAACAGTATTATAAAGCAATTGGTCTAAATGTCGGTGAATGCTATGATGATTTAGAAACACTAACATTATCAAGAACAAAAAAGTTGAAATATACAATAAACAGTTTATTCTTACAAGCTTTCCTAAAAGAGTGTGTTATTTTTGATGAATACAGATGT
This sequence comes from Papilio memnon, assembly GCA_003118335.3. Lineage (NCBI taxonomy): Eukaryota > Metazoa > Arthropoda > Insecta > Lepidoptera > Papilionidae > Papilio > Papilio memnon. Next base: position 855,559 of record LD689012.1, read on the forward strand.
AATGTTGTAAAGAATATTTACCATAAATTTAAATATGAACAGAATGAACCAATATTTTTAAAACTTATTTTGGAACCACCAGATCAAGAAATTATCGATTATGAGTGGTAAGTGCATATAAATATTAAAGAGAATAATCGTTCTTACATATTTAAATTGCTTATCTTATATTAATATTATAAATATGAGTTTGTATGAATGGATGAATGTTTCTTACTACAAACACCAGAAAGGCTCCTAAATAAATTTTTACTTTTGTAGAAGTTACTGGCATCAACTAGTGTTGCATATTTTCAAACTTTAAACCATCAATAAATATTGCTTAAACTAGGTTTAATATTTTTCAGGAATGATAGAATGAATTATCTGATATGGACTAGAGTTGAAATAGAAAATGCTTTCTCCTGGCTTTCAACACTTGGAGGTGCATATTCAGCATTAGGAGATTATTTTGAACATTGTGTAAGTTTAAAAATCATAAAAAAATCTTTATTTTATTTTAATTAATAACAATATAGCATCTTTACAGAATAAATGTAATGTGATGTTAAAGTTCACAAAAGAAACAATTTCATAATAAAATATTTGCTTCATCAATAATTCATTTTGTTTGTAGACAATGTTTTATGTAAAAAATATTCGTTTTTCAGTAAATAGCTCTTACAATATTTTTTCAGGCTGAAGAAGCAGGAAGAATTTCCTTAAGACAGTACAAACTTTCGAGACTGCTGGGTGATGATGGACTTGCAGCTCGGAGTAAGTTGTATTCCTCAATCGCATATGCTCAGAGAGGAAAGCTGAAGCTCGCAAGATATATAGTCAGAGATATAGCTGCGTTTGCGAGACAGACTCATGATAGAAGACTTAACCGTATGTGCCAAGGTGTTTGGGCGAAATTGAAATATTTACGAAAGTTAAAACCAATATCGAAGGTGAAAGATGAAATTGATAAACCAGTTGTAAATATGGTTGGCAGAGGTGATGAAAAATTTGAAATAACCCAAATGGTGTGTGTAAAATGAATTTTGTTTAATAATTTATAGTTAAATTTAAGTGTATGTGCAATAATTTTTTTATTAAATTGATATATAACACTTATTTGTGACTTTGAAGGTGAAGTTATATTCTGACATAGTTTATCTATACTTATACTAGGTTTTGCCCGCGACTCCGTCCGCGTGGAATTAAAAAAAAACAACAGTGAGTAGCCTATGTGTCCTTCCAGACTATCCACTACATCTATACCAAATTTCATCGAAATCCGTTCAGCCGTTTGGGCTACAAACTCTAACAAACATCCATCCATCCAACCATACATCCATCTATCTAAACTTTCGCATTTATAATATTAGTATGATTACAGAGAATTTTTTTTTTATGATTTCTAAAATCAGCGCTTGACCACGATCACACCCATAGTTAAGTGGTAACATGGTCGAAGGATGGTACGCGCTAATTTAATAAGTAACCATTCACCCTTGTCTTGAAGAATAAATTTGTATTTTTGTATCTAACGAATAAACTCAAAAACTACTGGTCCAATTTCAAAATTACATTATTTTTGAAAAATAAAGGCTATACTGGAAAAAAAAGCATGTAATACAACACAACACAACATTTTAAATAAGAATAGAAATAAAACAATATAAACAATGAATATGTTTTGTATTTTATTAAAGTACATTTCCCCTGCTAAAGTAACTACACAAATTATTGTAAACAGATATTTTATACAGTTGTTTCTGCAGTGGAAATACAGTTACAACAATCTATTAGATGTATTGAAAATTATTGCTCACACATATTGGTAACTATGAACACAAACTAGCACCAGTTTATATGTACTTTAAGCCATTTATATACTCTCAGTTCCGACAGTTTTCAGTTAAAACTGAATATAGTCTACTTATTGCTTTCCATTGGCAAATGTATTTGTGAATGGCAGATGTATGATTATAAACATTTCACTAAAACTTTCCTTATAACAAAAGAGAACATTTTAACTTCAGAAGCTCCCAAAGCCAAATCCAATAAAAATAACTAATTTCCGTCAATTCCAAAGTTTTATCTCATTAAATTCTGTGGATTCATGGACGTATTTATGGTAAAAAGATATTTGCATCCTTGTCCTATACAAAAAAAACTAAACAATATATTTTAGTACAAGTTAAGATAAATCAATTTCATAGTTAAATTTGAAGATGTGGAAAATTAAAAGAACCAATCTAAAGAATTTTATAAAATTTATGAAACATATTTGTCTCAACAATTAAAACGTTTATAAATAAATTCGCAGTGTAAATTTAAAATAAAATCCTAAAAAATACATTACAATACAAAAAAAAATAATAAAAAATTTGAGATTCCCTAAAAAATTAACAAATTGGTAGCTTCTGAATAATTTCCAAACAATTTATTTAATCCTTGCAACACACGGGACAGGCCAGCGTGCCCATGGGGTCCCACGCTGGCAACACCTTTGCCTCTTGCTTGAACACCTCCAATACTGAATCTGGTACGAATTTTTTATCTACAACAACCTGAAAAAATCACAATAAATAATTCCACTCGGCTTCTAATATATTCATGAGAAAAATATAGCTACAAAGCAACAAATTAAACACTGAACTGTTGAGTTAATTTTTTTTTTTATGATTGTTAAAATCAGCGCTTGACCACGATCACACCCATAATTAAGTGGTAACGTGGTCGAAGGATGGTATGCGCTAATTTAATAAGTAACCATAAGAGTTAAATCGTATGTGTGTAGCCTAAACTGGAAATTGTATTTTAACTGACAGTAAAATTTGCTTACACATGTATTTTTTGTACAGTTTGTTTAATTAAAACTGCATTTGAATCTATCTGTGGCAAGTATTACATAACAATAGCCATTTATTGATACATTTTTTTAGTTTAGCTCGGAATAGCATCGCTGTCATCAAAAATCATTAACACGTTAAACGCCATGGGGGTCACCGGTGACCTCACCCTCTATCATAGCGTCATAGGGGTCACCGATGACCTCAACGTATAGTCATATTCAAACTACTTTTTACTACCGGTGACTCAGCTATGTATTTGACTGTAACTATGTAACCCATGTACAGAATTAAATAAAACTTATTTTCTATACGTATCGTAACATAACAAACAAATTACGACCAAAAGTATTTTTACGATTTTTATTTTTATCTATCGGCGTTTAACGTGTTAAATAAGGCAAAAAGTTCTACGTATACGTTTTTTTTTTTAAACAATTAATTAACAGTTTTAGTACACAAGTATAGAATGTGAACTAACCTCAAAAACAAACTCCTTGAACCACGGCGTGGTGAGTAGCAAGTAACCTTTGTCATACTCTTTGTCGCCGTAAGAATTCTCCACTCGGAATTTCAATGGATTACCTTGTTCCTAGAAATTTCAACTTGAATCAATGGAATTTGACCTATTATTTTAACTAGATGGCGTTATTTTCAGTTAGTAATTTAAAAATAATTTGTATTACAGTTCAGAAAAAAAAATGCTAATTTAAATATAAAGTATGTAAATGGTACATACATCAGTTCCAACAGCGGTGAATACCATCGCGTGTGTCATACATGAATCTCCATACATCAACCGGTCCGCCTTGTTCAGACCAACTTGCACTTCTGTGTTGAACACTAGCTTGAAATCTTGACTAGAAAGAAAATACGAGAATACCTTAAAAGGAGTATCCTTTTATATATATAGATTGTAATAAATGTTTTTGGTCCTTCGAGTCAGATAGCATTGTACTTTCATTATTTGACATTTTTGTAATAATCAGCAAAGATTTGATGTTAATTTTTTGGAACACATGGATGATAATGTAATAACTGCCAACTATTATTTTATAAGAATTGAATAAACAAATAACAAGTACTGCAAACTCACGCGTCCAAATCTTCAAGTCCGTTCTTACGTTCAAATCTCTTGGAGACCTCGCATCCGAACCACACCGCCTCGCCGCCTTGGATACTGTCTTTGACAACCCTGTAACATACAAATAAATAGTACTTTAGCATTCACTCATTCATTGCTGATGACAAGCTAAAACATTTTTCTACAAAAAAACCGTGGCTGTTCTATTTGTTTTTGGGGGGATGTGCTCCAGGACCACGTTAGTTGACCTCCTGTACCATATATTGTAGTACTTCATGACGGGTCCCGACAAATTGGTTGCGGATAGACAATTTTAGTTGATCGCCTGTACCATATACTTTAAGTACTTAACGAGGGTCTTGCCAAGCTGGTTGTTAATAAGACCATATTAGTTGACCTTCTGTTCTATACGGAATACATACTTCATGAGTGTCTCAATAGGCTGGTTGTTGTACGCGGTTTGCCGGCCGCCCACCATGTTGCCGAGGCAATGCAGAGTATACAGGTTGCCGAAGGGATTGGATTGTCTAGGATCACTCACTAGACACACCTAAAATGTATATTTGTGAGGTTTTCACCAATAGATGGCGTGATTATTATGTAAGTTTTATTATATTAAGTACTAGCTGTTGCTCGCGACTTCGCACGCGTGAAATTAAAAAATATAGCCTATGTTACTCACGGATAAATTACCTTTCTAACGGTGAAAGAATTCTTAAAATCGGCCCAGTAGTTTTTGAGTTATTTCAATACATACAAAAATACAAAAATACAAATCTTACCTCTTTATAATATTATTATATATTATATAAGTATTTACTAACCTATCTGTGAGAAAGTTAAGCTAATTCTAGTATATTTAGTAGATATGATAGATATAGTAACATACCTTGTCATCAACATTGAAAAGCGGTCTAACATGTTTGTTGTAAAACTCCTGCGGGCTGAGAGGTCCGAAGTTATTGTACACTTTCTCCTTGTTGTAGAATTCCAATGTGAATTGATCCGGAGGAGTACCTGAGAAACAATGAATAGATTTTTTGTTCTTAACACATTTTGGCTGCCATTGTGCTATCTATACTAATATGACGCACACACTTTGTTGTGTAGGATGTCAGCATTAATAGTTTTTTTTTTGTTTTTATATAAACTACTTACGACACGCTATAGGTTACATGTTTTGACGCTATTTAATTTAAGGGTAAATAAAATGGAGAAACGTCTCTTGTTAAATAAAATGGAAAAAGTTAATTTATACATTGACCGCAGTCTCGTGTTATGTCTGTACTAGGTTGAGTTATTGTGTACTATCTTTCGCCTACGACTCCGTCCGCGTGGAATTAAAAAAAATGAAAAGTAAGTAGCCTATGTGTTACTCCAGACTATGCTCTACATATATTCCGAATTTCATCGATATCTGTCCAAACGTTTAGGATACAAACTCTAACAAACATCCATCTAAACTTTCGCATTTATAATATTAGTAAGACATATATTATAGTTACCGAGGCACGTAGCGACGATGTGATATATGACGGACATCTGCTTGTCGATGGTCTTCTGTATGTCAGCGTCCGTCGCCTGCGCAGACACCTGGTCTCTTAACTCCTTCGCGAATTCACGCAACTGGAAACAAACATATTTTGTTAAGAAGTTTCCATTGGGATACAATCACAATCGGTCGACTGATTGGACAGCCCAACGGGAAACAACAATTTCAATACATTCTTATGTAATTTTACTTTGTAGTGTTTATAGGTGTGAGTCGAGTTTTTTTATTAATTCCTCTAATTTCACTCCACTGCCACCCTTTTCGTACAAGGAAGTTGATTTGGGAAGGTGATGCATGTTTAAGGGAAATGTCCTTATTCTGTGCAATGCATTTGTAAATGTGGATGTCTAGGGACAGCGGTCATTTCGCTATTTTGGCGAATTGACGGGGTCGATTGGTCAATTATACCATAAAAAGTGTACGTATCCGATTTCCAAGTGTATGCGATGCAAAAAATAATAAGCATCATTTTGTGGTAAGACTACTTTCTAAATTTTAATATAAAATTAACATGAAATTTTCTAAACGGTTGTTTTGTAGGATTTTACCTTAGTTTTGATGATAGCGTTCATATGCAGGCTGCGACGTGAGCTGAAAGACTCGGGGAAGCACTTCTTGGGCATGAGGCCGTACTTGTTGACCAGGTTCACGATCATGTCCCACTGACCACCATCATTGATGGGATCCTGGTGGTTATAAAATAAAACCATTGTAATTAAACATCTATAAATCATAATTAATCTGTCTTATATCAAAATTCTAATGGAATCTGGACGTATTTATAATAAAAAAAAAAAAACTTCTATTAAAATTTCATTCTGTTAAACAGCATTTACACTAGCATATACTCGCGACTTTGTCTCAGAATTAAAAATGTTGTAGTGAAAGATATGGCCTATGTTACTCAGCGATAATGTAGCTTATATAAAATTACAAAATTTTTCTCTTTATAACAGTAGTATCGATAAATTATGTACTTAAAGTAACTTTAGACCTTTAGGTAAAGACGATCACTCTGTTATTTAAAATAAAATTAGAATAAAATTATTTCTTGCATATTTTAACATCAGAACATGTTTAATCAAATAATATTTCAATAAATGAATATATAAGATAACCTTTAATAAAAAGTTGACGAGTCGACCCTCCAGTTCTTCCCCTTGCCGGGCTGTCTGTACAATGTTATTCAACCAGTAATGAGACCGTTCTATTTTGTCCCAGAAAAATAGATAGCTGTGAATGAAATGCATATTATACACTTTAGTCTATAATCGAAGGGTTCTAACCTAATACAGTCATAAGCCCTACGTAAACTACTTTAACAGTGGTAGAGCCCGCTTTAACATCTTCGCACGATTGGGTCGGCTCGCCCCCAGCAATACCACGACCACACAGAAGACAGACGTGAAGCGGGGTCAATTCCGCGTTTCGTCTGATGAGTGTGGTGCCGGAGGCCCAACTTTAGTCCCTTTCCCGTTCCGCCCTTTTCTTATAAGGAAAGGATTAGATGGGAAAGTGGATTTGACGGTGGAGGAGACGCATAGGAAGGAAATGTCCTCTTCATGTGCGTCTCCTCCGTCGATTCAGGGTAGGCAACGCATCTGCAATTGCGGATGTCTATGGGCAGCGGTTGCTTCGTCATTTCGGCGGATTTAGGTGGCCGCTTGCTCGTTTGCCACCTTTTCGTATAAAAAAAAAACTACGAAATACTTATAAGTGTATAGTATAAGATATGCGATCTTCTTTGTTTTCAATTTGTTCGCAATTTTTTATTATCGCGGTTAAACAGAATAGATAGAAAATTGAATTTGTATTTTGTTTTTGAATAGAGGACATTTAGAGGTCATTTTCTTTGATAACAGAAATGATTGCATGAAAGTTTTTATCCGGCAAACATAACAACTATTATCAATGTAAAGTTATCAAGAAATGCTTCTATTGTTAAGGTGTGATAGGAGATAAGATAATTTTATCAATTCAAGTGCTAAAATAAATAAAAACAAAGATTAATATTACATAATATAATTATTTTCTACAGTTCTATTGTAATTAATGTTCAACATAGCCAAAGTTGAAGGCCTAATCTTTTTTTATTTGATTAAAAGTAATTCTTTAAAACCATTGCATTAGGAAAATAGTTCAAAGTATTAAAACTTTAAATATGTAATTTAAAAAAGTAATCAAAAACTATAGAAACTTCGATAGTATTGATGATAAAAATGTATCGTTTTTATTATTTTAAAGCGAGAAGTACATACCCTTGGGAGAACTCAAACTCATCAAGTGCATATTTCTTCATGAATGGCAACCGCATTACATTGAGTGCAGCAAACAGCCAACACCGACCCGTGTTCTCTTGGTTGGTCACCGGCTTACCTTCAGACTCCAACTATAATATAAATTTAATGTATATTATTAGGTTCTAACTTTCGCTCGCGATTACGTCTGCGTGGGATTTAAAAAACTTAGTAAATAGCCTTCTAAAACATGTTCCACATTTGTACCAAATTTTATTGAGATTTGTTCAGTGGTTTAGGCTACTAACTCAAACAAACATATATCCAACCAAACAATCAGATTTATAATTAGCAAGATATATTGTGTGTAAACCTTCAATAGACCACAAACAGAGGAATTTTGTCAGTTGTAATCCAGTTTGATCGCTGGAAATACTATGGGAATGTTCATATAAAACATAATTGTAAAAGTTTACCTTGATATTATAGACATGCAAGGTGCTATCAGCTTGTCTCCGTCTGATGGCAACTTCAAATGGATCGAACCGAGTGCAAGCATTCTGTGCCAATTCATTCTTTGGATCTTCATAGTACTTCTCTTTTAATTTACTTAATGTCACCAAATTAAGAGGTTCTAAAAAAAAATAAAGAACAGTTAATAACTCAGATAGTTTGTTTTTTGTAGAAGGTAGCAGCAGCAGATACTGATTTTCATAGAGTAAGAAATTGACAAATGCCCATAGACATGTAAAAAAGTGGATGTGTCTCTTTCCCTACCAAATCTTGTTCTTCCATGTTAGACATGTATCAATCAGTTCAAACCAGTTTGGAAGTTCATATCACATAGATATATACTGTTGAGTTGTGGCTCAACAACTAAATTCACAGCTCATGGATCACAATTAAAACTATGTGAGCCAAGGAGCTGCAAGCTGTCAGTTGGCTTGCAATTCATAGCTCAAAACACTAATCATAACTCTATACAGGTTCAACTTGAGCAGCCGAGAGCTGCTTCACTGATCTGTTACATACATGTGAAATATGAATTAATCTACAGGTCACCAATTTTAGTCAAGACTATTTAGAGTTCTACTTATAGTTGTATTGTATTTAAAACATAGGCAGTGTTCATATTTCAAGCGTACATTTTTTACAATATAAAATGAATACCAACCACCCACACTCTGTACTCCATTTTCAACATTAAAGTCTCCCAGTTTTATTGCTTTACTTTTATTCTATATTGATAAGTTATGCGAAATCAACTCACTTGAGTGAAGAAACTCAATGCCCATGAAGTATTGTTTGTTTTTAAAACCAAGCGAATTACAAAGTGAGATTTTGATTAATTTATTAATTATCTTATTCATTTAATAACATACAACTATATGAATTCATTTTTTTAATTTGATCTGACAATTTGTGATAAGTTTCTTTCAAAGTGACAGTGAAAGAATTTCTTTATAAATCTTCATGCTCAAAATGCGACCTACTTTTGATTTAAATGTTAAAGTGAAATTAAATAAAATAATTAAAATTCCTTACCCGTGGACATTGCAGCGCCAAACCTTATCGGTGGTTTGTATTTAAATAAATTTGATAAAGTGGTATAAAAGCGCATTTAATACATACACAATTGAATAATTAACACTGTAAACTTATCTTAATCCACGTGTCATTAAACAAATGAAATTTAATCCGTTGAAATGAAAGGGAGGGAAATTATAAAATTGTTTGAATTTGAACTACTTTCTCGCTCATTCGCGATTTTTTAATGACAGATGACGGCAGAACAGATGACTTTCAGTTTTATTTAAGCAGAATGGTGCGGGTAGGGCATTGAACTCCCTCAGCTGTTAGACAGCTGTATAATTGTTAAAAACAATAACTTGTGAATAAATCAAAATTGTTACCATTTTTTTTAACTAAAACGTACATTCAGTATTAATCTAACTAATTTAGTTTCAGAAATATTATTTAGTTTTATTGCTATTTTAATTTTTGAGTATAGCAACAATCACAATCGCGCCTTATTCAAATTGAGTACCAAAAGTGTATTGTTATTTTTATTTGTATTTCTTTGAATATTATGAGAAACAACGTATTTCAGTACATTTTATAATGCATTTGAAAAAATACTATATGTATGGGTGCCAAGAACGGGATTTGCAAGCAGTTTTATCTGTAGCGAGAGAAAATCAATACTAATTTTTGACACTACTGGTAACTCTCACTTTTTCTAGCTATTTGTGTTTCATGCTTACTTTAGCATATTGCTATTGTAAGGCAAGGATTATAAATGAATTCCTAAATGTAACATCAAATAGTTGCTACTTTTAAAATAAGTATTACAAAACGTAAAAAATGTCGCTAAAAGCTTATGAAGATGCTTGCACAAGGGCTGAATTATTTGGGCAGCCTTTGCCAGATAAAGAAGAATTTTTGGAAAAACACAAATACATGGATGTTGTAGAATTCGAGGAAGTGGATATAAGAACAGCCGAGGTAAACAATTTTCATTGCTTTTGTTAATTCGCATTAAATAGCGTAGTAACAAATCTTTATTTAGCAAAATATGCGCAATGCGCAGAATTAAATCATTTTATTGTTATACTATTCCTTTTTTTTATTTGTTTTAATTATTTTTGCGGTTTTAATTAATTTTGAGTTAAACCACATTCGAATTTTAAGAAATTGACTTTAATTATGGAAAGAATTTTAACAAGTTCCCAATAGATGGCAGTACTAGTTTTTAAATAGAACCATTTTTTATGTCAATTTACAGAAATTAGAAATTGCCTTTTTGGATATGCTACTTTTTGGGCTAATCTACTTGTATTTGTTGTTACAGAATACGGCAATGTTAGATGACGACTTGAAACACGCGAATAGTGGCTTAACCGAGTTGAATACGATTCTCTCTTCTACACAAACGAAATTAAATCGTCTAAAGGTAATTTATATTATAGAAAAAACAATTTAACATTTTAATTTATTTATTTTTTCTGGATACCTATTGTATTTTTCAGGGTGTTTGCGGGAGTTTAACGAATTTTTTTCGCGTCAAACTAAGTTCTAAAGATAACCTATCTTATTCGAGTGAACCGAGTTACATCGGTCAAGTAAATTATTCAAATAATATCCCTAAAGATACTGACGGTATTAACACAGGCCTTGGTCCTGATGACAATGAATTTTCACGAGTACCAAAAATAAAAGAAAACGGAGCCGATATTAATTCAGCGATAGACGATTTGAAAACGATGCAGAAAATTGAGAAAACTCCGATATTAAGGATCGATAAACAAGTGAATTCACAGAATTCTAAGTTAGATAACTTGATAATGCAAGCAGATAAAGCTCAGTCGTCACTGCAGCATCAGAATAAGCAAATGAGAAGTTTTCTACGATAACTTATTGCGATATAATGGTTCACATTTGATCAGTACAGTTTAACAGTAACGCTCATTAACTGGAAGCATTCAACTGGCATAATGTGAACACTAACTGGCGCCAGTAAGTCCATACAATCAATACCTGGCTTGCGTTACTGTACAACCATACTAGCCAATTGTGAACAGGGCATAACAGTGGGTTTCTGCAGCCGAAACAACTGAACATATAGTCATCTCTATCTCTCTCTTTGGTAAAATGGAGATAACAATATTGTTTTAGTGGTGTACTTGAAATTGAAACTATTGTGTAGTATTCAACAGAAATGAGAAATTATAATAAACCTATCTACTTTATAGTAAAACCACAGACTTATTAAAAACAGATATGTTTGTTTGTTTGATTAAAACAATCCAAAATAAATCCATAGACTTTAAACGATAGTAACAGTCTTATATCTTTCATTTCTATTGAATTCTACTATACGAGTATGACTTGAACTCTTCGTAAATTAAAAAAAAAATTAAATGAACGTGCATTATTGATATTAACTTTTAGCTTTATTAATGTAGAAAGTTTATTCTAATATAAATTTTTATTAAAAATATAATCATGCCAAAGAAGTAATAGTTACATCGAAATTCAATGAAGCTACGCATTGTTTATTTTAGGAAATATTTAAGAAAAAAAAAATCATGATTTCATATATCTTGTAAAATTAATGAAATATGCTTATAGGCTAGCTTATAATCTTTATTTAAAAAATATGTCGATATGCATTGTGATATGACTGGCTGTAACACGCTATATTTTTAATTCTGTTATTTCAATGTTGAATGAAATTAAAAAAAAAAACAAACATTTACTTCGTTTCATTACATTTTCAGTGTAAACAGTAACGTTAATGAAGGACGTCCAACAATAAGGAAACACATCTTCCTTGTCATTCCCCAAAGAGCTTCGACATTGAGTCAAGGTCAGACAAAAACTGTACCGTCTGAAGCATAACAACGTCTTATATAAATGTCTGATTATTGTACCATGACATTAGAGTGCAATCTAAACGTAACGATGCTCGTCGCTATCATTTGTCAACTGATAGTTGCTAGTATTGCAAGTCCATACCACAAGTATCCATTCGTGTTCCTACTAGATGTAGGTAATGAAGAAATAGCTAATACCAACACGGATCAGATACGAGTATCGATACCTGGTGGGTCCCTAGCAGTGCGGTATCCGGCGATATCCGACGGTGATTTGATAACGCACGTACGAGTGAGTAGTATTGATTTCGGATCCGATCTCAAAGCTAGTATTTTAGACGGTGGACCTGGTTATAAGTACGTTGTTCTTGTATTCCTGGGTAATGCTGGTGTGACATGTGATGCAGTCATAACACTACAAACGCTACCCAACCAAGAATCTAGTAGTGAACCATCTATTGGCTGGAGTGTTAACCCAATGTCCCAGACATACAATGAAGCGTCTCAGAGTGAAATTAATAATAGTATAGAAGATATGAGCAATGAAAATCCACCAAAAAGCAAGAATTCAGATTTAACTCTGCAAAGTTCTAATGATAATTACGCTCAATTATCTAATGATGATGATGAAAATGATTCAAGTGAAATAAAAGATGAATTAGATGAAGATGATGAGAGACAAAATATCAAAGAACAAGATACTTTTTCTAATGAAGATGACAGTAATGAAGAAAGTGACGACAAAATTGAAGAACAGAACTCTTCAAATGATGATGATGATGATAGTGATGGTGATGATGATGATGATGATAATTATCACGCAGAAAGATCACAAGGCTACCAACGTAAATATAATAGTAATGAATTTACAAGTAAAACAAATGATGGATTATTAGACCAAGATGCTAGAATGTATATCCAAGATTCAATTTACGACGCTCAAGGGCATAATTCTGCTGAAGATTCCGTGGAATTAGATCAGGTTTTCAATGATGAAGAAATACACAACGATTCTGATAAATATAAAGACTCTAATAATAATAATTTTGATTCAGAATACGGATCCGCAGTAGCGTGAAAATAACTGAAGTGTAAAATAACGTGAAAACAAACTTTTTAGTAGAGTTAAATGTTAATATTAAAATAAATTAAAAGTTAATGTTATTTAATTAGTCACCAAAAATTAAATTAAGAAAAATGTTACTTTAATAAATGTATAAGTAGTACGAATTTTTATTTCAAAAAGTAACCTCAAAGTTTGTTACAGTTAAGATATTGGAGAAAATATTATGATATCACTTATTTAATTCCATTATTACTTGACGACAACCACAACCTAAAGTACAGCTTGATCAGAAATATATAACTTTTGCTATATAAAAAATACATAGAACTATTTTCTTTACACATATTAAAAAGAAGGGGCCTGAAGGTCTAGCAAACCGGGATTTTTATATAATATCTTACTAATATTATAAATGCAAAAGTTTAGATGGATGGATGTTTGTTAGAGTTTGTAGCGTAAACATCTCAACGGATATCGATAAAATTTGCCATAGATGTAGAGAATAGTCTAGAAGAACACATAGGATACTCACTTTTGTTTTTTTTTAAATTCCACAAGGACGGAGTCGCGGACGAAAGGTAGTTAGACGATAAGGCTATAAATATTTTTTTATGTTAGTTTTAGATTAGTAGATACCTGGATATCTCAAAAAGGATAATTTATCGGAATCATTTGACATAAAAATTACAAGTACATATCAAGTAAGAGAATTATTTTGCCTAGAAATTACGTTTAAAATTATTTATCTGTGACCTACCCGTGACATTTTTCCTGCATAGATTATGTCGGCAATTTTCCATGTTGTTTTTTATGTAGGCGTACACGCGCCCGTCCCGAATAAATATGTCATCGACAAATCGTGGACCTCGCCCGTTTATATTTTACCTAGGCAAATTGCATATAAAACTAATTAATTCGCTAAATGACGTGTTATATATCTACACTATGCATGTATGTATTAGATGTAATTTTCTTTACTAATCTATATATAGTAATATTATAAAGAGGAAAGATTTGTTTTTTGTATGTATTGCAATAACTCAAAAACTACCGGGCCGATTTTAAAAATTCCTTCACCGTTAGAAAGGGTAATTTATCTGTGAGTGACATAGGCTATAGTTTTTATTATTACAACAGCTAGTAGGTAATAAAAAAATCACGGGCTGATGAAAATTGTACTAAAATTTATTTCTGAAATTTAAGTAACACGTAACTTAGTGAATGATTTTGTTGTGTATGCGTACAAGATTTGCTGGTGACATAAAATCAATTTGAAAGTTCCACGTGTAATTCATCGTATCAAGGATGGATTTTATCCAATAACGATAATTTCACTTGTTTGTGAATCTATATAAATAACTGTTTAAGCCAGGCTCGTGTATTGGATACACGAGCTAGTTAAATAGGTTCTTTGAGTTATTTATTTGGTATATCAAAATTATGTTCAATCACATCTATTGTTGAGCTGATAGTTATTTAAATAGATAATTCAGAAACGGTGTTTAATTCGCTATCTTTGTTGTATTTCAATGTATTTCTTATTAAATTACCCATTTTAAATTTAATTCCATCAATTATTTTTTAGAGATATCAGAAATAGTTTGAAGTAGTGGAAACGCAGTCTAAACAATGTATTTCGATCAAGAGACGAATTTAATTTGTAAATTGATCTAACGGTCGATAGAATTTCAAATTCGAATTTCAGGCGAACGTTCTGAAACCCTGATTTCAAATGGCCACGAAACCGTTTTGTCATGAATTTTCCAGATTTAGATCTGGATACATTTAATTCATATGTAATAAGTATTAGGGACGGTAACGTGACTTAAAACATATTCAAGTGACTGTGGAAAAATTCTTATTTTGGTATAACATATAAAAAATTCCATCCTGTATTAACTTTATTCTGAAATCTACATTTTGATGCAATAAGATACTTTCATAAGGTTTTAACCCTTAAATGCATGATTTTTTTTATTTAATTGTGAAATAAATATTTCAGTATAGATTTTGAGTCACAGATTAAGGGAAAATAATTTAAAAAATCTTGGTTTCAATAAAAACTATACCTTTGTTTTTAGACTTTTGGCAACAATATGCATTTAAGGGTTAAACCAGCTTAAGTATGTGTAGTAAACAGTGCCAGGCACACTCTATCACGGTTCGATATGTCGCAAAAAATGTTTTCGAACAATATCAAGAATGAAAAAATAGTTGTGAAGTAACAGTACATCACTCAAACGAGATGACTATAAGATCTATAATTTTACTTCATCTACAGGAAAAAATAATATATACTGATTCTGTAAGCATATACCTAACATGCAATGCTTATAAACGGTTTTATTTAATCTTCCCTGTTTATTTATTAATACTTCACAAAACACGCATTAAAAGGTGGCCCCTGCTTAGCATCCTCTGCATTAAACAAAATCCATAATCTATTCTGATTTCTGACAGCCACTGGCCATCGAATATTGAGCACAAAAACGGTCCAATTCGAATTACAAATGGCACATTCGAAAATAGAACGTCGCCATCCCGGCCTAGAGATGAACCGTTATCGAATAAATAGGGCTGCGATTATCGTATATCTATACATCGTATCGTATACGATTTATCGATTATTTAAAATTATAATTCACACTTTACTAGAAAATCTAGACAAATAAGAATCGAGTCACGTTGACTGTTAGTGTCAGGCGTGCTTTAAGTGTTTCTTTTTTTTAGGATATTATAACTCAGTTCATATATTTTAGTGCAGTCCAGAGAATTGACGAAAGTGTTGAAATGTTTGATTTACATTTGTATAATTTTTCCTGGGACATGTATAAAGAGATATATCTTTATTCTTTGAACATAAGTTGAAGTATTTTAAATATTTATATTTCGCAAGTGTCTTGGGTTCGTATGTTTAAAAATAAATGAAGAGAAACTCGAGCAAAGGTAAATCGGAAGGCTGCGGTTTACAAACATTGCGTTGTTCGGATGTTATAAATTGAAACGGTATGCCTCGCCTTCGCCTCGTGTGTTGGACTGACTCAGATGAGTACACTTCAAGAATTCATTTGAAAGGCCTGCCATGTCTGATAACGTATTCGATTTTCTATAACAAAATTATAGAGGTGGAATTTAAAAAACGATGTTCTTAAGTGAAAG
The DNA here is from genome assembly GCA_003118335.3 of Papilio memnon. Lineage (NCBI taxonomy): Eukaryota > Metazoa > Arthropoda > Insecta > Lepidoptera > Papilionidae > Papilio > Papilio memnon. The sequence continues at coordinate 871,855 of LD689012.1, forward strand.
AAAACATTTTGGGGTAACTCACATAAATACAACTCGCATTAGGCCTTCATGGTTGTCTAAACCCTAAGTTAGGGTATTTAGGGTTGCTGATTATTGCAGTCGCTATTAGCTTATGTCGTAAAAAGCGTTTTAAAACATTGAATGTTTTCACCAGAACATATTTTACTTTCAATACAATTAAAATAAATTAATTTAAGTAATACATTTTGTGCATGACTGTACAGTCATTAATAGGGTCCTTGACATTTACCTCAGTGATTATTTCTGTTTGCGGACGATCCTCTTGAGTATTCGGTCTCTTGTAATTTAGTAAACAACGTCTACATCTCTTCAATAGCTATGATATTCCTATTGCGGTACTTATATTTGAATTCCACTTTAAAGGTTAATAAATAGACTTGAATAAAAAGATACGAGAGATAGGATAGGGAACCTAATTAGATCCAAAATGAAGCAGTATTTTACTCTAGTAATAAACTATAATCTTACTAATATTATAAACTAGCTGTTCCCGTGCGGCTTCATCTGCGTGGGAATTATAAAAACTTTATTTTATTGTTTACATTTGTTAAATTATCAATTGCAAATGTCAAAATGACATGACATGGTGACAAACCATGGCAATATTGCTTCCTTGATGTTGGCAGCAACTTATGGTCCCTTTCCCACATTAGGGTTTTTATCCAAAATATTTATCCCCTAAGTTTAATGGCGTGAAAATATATACCCTAAAGCGTGACGTAAGTGTAGGATTTTTTTATTAAAAAAAGTTAGGGTTTGTAGCCAAAACTGCTGAAGGGAGCTCTATAAAATTTGACATAGTTGTTGAGCAAAGTCTGGAAGAACTCATAGACTACTTACTTTTGTTTTTTAATTCAACGCAGACGGAGTCGCGGGCATGTATAGTAGTGTATAATAAATAAATACTAATGTTAAATTATTAAATAGACATTAATTACATAAACATTGCATCGATTGTTTCAAATTAATATCTTTGTAGACCTTACCTGTCTATGCATTGCAACTAATATATAACCCATCTTGCTTGGCCTAATTTACGTATCTAGGTCGATACCAGGGGAGGAGACGAAAGGGGAGGAGAGCTTTTAATTACCTTTGGTAAGTAAACGATTGCGACAAGTATTAAGATTAGACGATAGAGGTCGCTTTAGTTGGATTTTAATTGGCGTTGTCGTATGCAATAATTAATTGAATAATATGCTAGTCTTGTGTACGGCTACGTTCGAGAAAATAATTCAAAATAATATAATATTTACTTCTCCGTTGATGACGTCACTTTAAATTGGGATGAACTATTGTTAAAGATGTAGAACATAGTCTGGAAGTACCAATACTCTACTATACTAAGTTTTTTTTTAATTCCCCGCTGGAGATGTTCCAAGCAAAAACTAGTTAATTATTATAATAAGATATACCTACACATATATACATTCTGTAGACTTAGTAACTGAATTATTTCATAAAATAAAAAGATCAAAATTAATCGAATTCTTTATCTCATAGCAGTCTTCTTTTAAATTTTTGGGGCATTTCGGTCCACTCGAGGGAATAAATGCTCGTATTTCTATAAATTTGTCCCGGTTCTGTTGGTAATTGAGGATAAGGAAGCGCTCCAGTAGCAAGATCAATTTGTTGCCACACGTAATTTACTGCGGCCCAGTTCTTGATAATATTTATGTCTGGCAACACAGGTTCCCAAGAGTAAAGTAAGTTTATGCTACGTAAAATTAAAGGTTAGTTTCACTTCTATGTATCTACGAATATAAAATTGTCTGACTGTTGATCACACACAGAGGCAAATCGATGCGGCCACAATTCTTGTTACACAGATTATAAAAAGTGTCGTGCAAACTTGATTATATCTTCATTCGTTTTTGAGTTTTGTTTTCTTCTTTCGAAGTTCGGCGATCATTATGACAACTTACACTCTTCAGAGTACGGCTCTGAAAAGCGAAAGAGCACTCTTTAAGAACCACTAGCGTTGTTTTTTAAGCCAGGATGTTCTTCTTTGACCTACACTTCGCTTTTCTTGTATCTTTCCTTATACGGTGAGAAGTAGGTCGGTATTCGTGTTTATCATTATGTGGCCTAGGTACTCTAGCTTTTTTTCTTTACTGTAACACTTCTATCTTTTGTTTCTAGCACTCTAGCACGTTTTGTGTACATTTAAGTAAATTTTTGTTATACAATTTACGTTATATATAATGTTTTTGTTTTTACTGTTTACGTTAAGGATAACATTCAAATGATTATAAATAAACTTGCGTTGGGGGTTTTCCTGACGTATCCTGATATAAGACAGATCCAGGCTATAAGCGTCCGCTCGGCGTCTAATAAATCAAACGGGGTTTTAATTTTCAAGAACGAAAACGACCACTTCATTGATATCGCTGTTTGTTTGCCGTTTAAAAAATATTAACGTGCCGTTAGTACTTATACCAATCATACTCTATAACTATATTAGAAATGGATGGGTGATTTTTACTATTATACGTATCTTCAAAACTGTTTAACAGATCTTGATGAAAGGCTCAAAAGTAGACCATAGTCTGGAAGAACACAAAAAAGTAAAAAACCTTAACTATAGGTGATTATTGTTTTTTTACGAGTTTTATTTCTTTAATACCTTGTGCTATAATATATTTTTTGTCAAACTATATTATTGAAGTTTATTATTTCTAACGATAACTACGTTTTCGTTTTTCCCTTGCCTCTGACGCAAATTTTCACTTATTCTTTTTATAAAAGCTATGGAATAGATGTTTCGCATAGAAACCGTATTGTTAATTCACATTTGCAAATTCTTTTGTTCTATTTTTGTGATATTGTCTTAAATTATCTGCATCCGCTTCCATCGGCTGGTTGTTGTAAATTATCAAAACATATCAAACAACTTATCATACGGTTCATTACAAACATTCCCGCTGTTACTCATTATCGTTCATCTTTGAATGATACTCGATGTTCCATTTTTAAACTGCAACCATAGAGTGCGTCAGTTTTTATTTCGCGCGATTTTGAACGCGTCCATGGTTTTTAACTAAAAAGCCTAGACAATGTAAGGACTTGATGTCAAAAAATTATTAAATTTTTTTATTTATAATCTACTTTACGTGGGGAGGGGCTAGTAGAAGCGGACTTATTGAAGCTGAACGGGCCCAGAGGGCCGTACTAAAAGTAATGCTAAAACTTCCATACAAACACCCAACTAACGACTTATATAAAAGAACAAAAATTTCAATAAGTATTCGCAATACATATATATATTTGAATGTATAAACCGACTACATAAAAACAAAATGAATGTTACACTACTGCAAAGTACAAGAGTTAATAAATTTCATCTTCCAGTAGTTAAAAGTTCCCTCGCTGTAAGACAGTTTAAATTCCAGGCCCCCCATTTATACAATACTGTTGATAGGAAACATAACATAAGAGGTTTGAATATAAATATTATAATATAATGGTGAAGTACTGTATTTATTTTGTTTTGTGAATTCTGTATTAATATTTGTCGCAGAAAGGGAAGTCATTGGCTCCTCCAAGGATATATGTATAATTAAGCAAAATACAGACTTATAGAAATTAAAAATTAAAACAATTTATGTGAAATGTATTTGTAAAATATATGTGAACTGTAACATTGTGTTTTGGATAAATAAATAAATAAATAATCAGTGAAATGAAAAATAACATATACTTAGGGGTTAATATTAAGTATCGATGGAATGTTTTTACAAACTTTCGATACTATAATATGTTTTTTTTGGTTTTAAATCACATTTACGTCCAATGTATAATTTCACTCGTTCACAAAAGTCAGTAGTAATAAATTCAAATGCATCTCAAAACACTAAACGGTCGACCTCCTTTATCCCGCGTTTAATCCAGCTGTCAGTTCAACAGACGCGGTCAATGAGCAAACGCTGACTCAACGGTTATGACCCAACATTAATGACTTATGACATTGTTAATTGATCTTAAATGATTTGTGCCAACACAGGTCAATGATATTAATACTAACTAATGTTCGAATCTTATACCTTGTACTTCTTAATTGTTTATGACCAAAGACATTTAAATAATGATATATTTGAATCTCTTTGCTTATGACAAGAAGATTTGATTCGAATCGAGGTCTTTCCCAATAAATGATACTATGTGTAAGGTACTTAAATATATTTCTAACCGCAAATATTTTTATCTATGCCAATATAAGTAAAGACCTTCGATGTTATCAATCGAAGTAGAAACATCTAATGATACGTTTCAGCATCACGCAGAACCTTCGAGAAATTAAGCGCAGAACACGACATTCCGCAATTTGCCGCGCAGATAAATAATTACGTCATTTTAATTATTGTAAATTAAAAGAGCTGTGACCCGGGAAGGAGTTAATTTATACTCTAGAAAAAACCATAGAGAACCACCACTAAGACAAGATGGCGGCCTTAGTTTAAAATGGCGGCTTCGTTTAAAGGAGAATGGTAAATGTAAATTTTTCTCCAAATCACAACAGTTTGCAAAAATATTATAACATTTCCTTGTATTCCATATTTATCAGATCTGCCAAGTTATCAAGGTAGACTCGTAACATGGAATAATCAGTGCTCCGCTGTTATCACCGCTTGCCGCCAGGTAAAGATATCAAATATCAGTAGTTTAATAATTTGCGTCTCAAGAATCAGTAAATAATAATGTTCTCAAAAGTAACCTATAAAGTCAAAGGCTACCTTTTTTTGTTTAAAAGTCAAAAACCTTTGCAGAGTTGACGTTCATATTTAGACTAGCTTTCGCCCGCGACTTCGTCCGCGTGGAATTAAAAAAAAAAGTGAGTAGCCTACGTGTTCTTCCAGATTATCCTCCACGTCTATACCAAATTTCATCAAAATCCGTTCACCCATTTAGGCTACAAACTCTAACAAATATCTATCCATCCATCGCTGTCGAACGGAATAAATAGTATCCTATGTCCGTCTCCTGGCTCTAAGCTACCTTCACACCAATTTTCAGCCATATCGGTAAAGCCGTTCTTGAGTTATAAATAGTGTAACTAACACGACTTTCTTTTATCTATACTAATATTATAAAGAGGAAAGATTTGTATTTTTGTATTTTTGTATGTATTGAAATAACTCAAAAACTACTGGGCCGATTTCGAAAATTCTTTCACCATTAGAAAGGTAATTTATCTGTGAGTAACATAGGCTATATTTTTTTAATTTCACGCGGACGAAGTCGCGAGGAACAGCTAGTATATATATATAGATGACTTAATTCCCAAACAAAATTGTTTTGCTAAAATGTTCGTAAAATTTTGAAAAAGCCTTATACAGTGTTTCAAATACAATTTAGTTTAAACTTGGATTTTGATATCTGTTATATAATCGGCGGCGGTCAACGGGTTAAAATATTGGTTTAACTAAACAGTGTATAGAAATCAAACAAATGAAGTTAAAACATTTGCACAAGTCTAAAGAAGGAAATGTAGTTTTTATTTACCCCGCATAGTTTGTGTATTTTGTGCGTGATTTATTTTAAAGCTAATTGACATTTGAAATGTACTGAAAATTTATGAAAGGGGAAGTTATAAATTTTATTTAACAGTTTTGTATAGATTTGTATCGTCTGTTAAAACATAAATATTTCCTTGACATTTTATATTCCTTACTTATACAAGCTCAGGAAACTCCGTAGGTAGATGTGGAAAATAAATAATGTTGAAAAACGACGATACCATAAAAGGTTAAAAAGATCTCTTTCGTAGTTAAGTGTAATGATAGTTTTTATTTCATACAACGGTGCTTATCTTTTCTTTGTTAATTGGTCCATTGTTTGAACAAATTATGAACCGCTGTCCATCATGTTGATTAAATTAAAATGTAAACAGTTTTTCAGACAATGTATTACAGACAGTATTTCTGTTCCAGGTTGGAGTTTCAGGAGTACTTTATGTAAGTTTATCTATTCATAAATTCTTTGATAATAGTGGTAAAAGCAAGCAACAATATCTATAGTACGGGTTGGCTCGCCTTGTGTAATACCACAATCACTCAAGACAGGCGTCGAGTAGAAACAGTTCCGCGTTTCGTCTGTCTTTTCCTAGCCACCGTTTTCTTATAAGGAAAATGTATTTGACGGAGTAGACACAAAGGAAAGGGAAATATCTCGTTATGTACGCTCCCTTCTCCGTCGATTAAAGGTTCATCTATACGAATGTCTATGGGCTATGGATTATTGGTATGGCGAATTCAGGCGGCTGTTTGCTTGTGCCACCTTATATGAGAATAATCCAACTTGACCAGTAATCAAGTTGGTTATAAATATAGCTTGAAATCATATTTCCATTTTTATAATGAAAGTCGACATTGATTTATCTGTAGCCATTTCTGATCGCGTTTAACACAGCTTATCTGATGGTGTTCAGCCGTCAACCGGCAGCTTAATAACTCTTTAAATGGTCCTCACATCTGACAGGAAGATGTGATGCGAGTGTTTTTCTGTATGTTCATTTATTTCTTTTATTCGTGTAATTTAAAATTAAAAAAAAAGTTCAAAGGTCGTATAAAAAGGTCCGTTTGCTTGGCTTTTTCCATCTTCACCGGTACATCGGTTAATTAAATAACTAGTGAACCGTATCTTGCCTTGGTTTTTTATTGTCGATTCTCTTCCTCAATTGTCGCGATAAACGGTCTTTGTTCCATCAGCTTTTATTACTTGGTAAAAGATTGATAGGTTCTGGTAACAGGATTCACGGTGTCATTACTTTTGGATGCCCTTTTCCTTTACATTCAGGGCGTTACCATAAAAATACTTAGAAAGGGTCTTAAAATACATTAACCCCTTTTATACCGTGTCCGTGATAGGTGCGCATTTTTGACAAATCATAGCTCTTGAATCATTATTATGCATAGGCCTGTGGACTTTTTTTAAAAACTATTTTTGGGTTTTTTCTTTCTGCTTGTCTATGCAATATAATACTAAGCTAATTAAAAATGGTTTTATGGATATTGTACCAGTTATATTATAACAGTTATCTGAATTTGTACAATTTCTAAATATTTTGTTTCATACATACATTTAAATTGCTTTTACGGGTAAATAATGTCCATATAAGTACTTAGTTGTGACGTTATTTCGTTACAAAGTATTCAAGGAAGATACCATAATTCGTATCGAATTACAGAGCATTTTCGAGTAAAATTTTCCGATGAAGTTATCAGTGTAAATTGCATAATTGCGAGCTGAACTTCCGAGTCCTTAAGTAATGCTTTCCAAACTATAATTACTTATATTTATATTTTAAACTTCTTTAAATACGCAACATTGTGTACCAAGCAAGTCTTTGTGATGCTCTGCTATCAGATAGAATTAAAACTTTGCACTTCCTTATTAAGAGCGTCGGTGGTTCAGTGGTTTAAGCACTTGACTTGTAATCTACAGGTCTTGTGTTCGAATCCCGCCATGTACCAATGTGATTTTCGATTTTTCGAATTTTCATATGTACATAATTTACCCGACATTCTTTCGGTGAAGGAAAACATCGTGATGCAACCTGCACATATCGGCGGAAATTCAAGATATGTGTGAAGTCAACCAACCCGCACTGGGCCAGCGTGGTTGACTAAGGCCTAGTCACCCTAACTTAGGGTAAGCTCCGAGCCCCTTTGTGGGGACGTATAGAGAGCTGGTAATTTATACTTCCTTGTTAATTTTATTTAATGGCTCATTTAACAGTGGTAGATTAGTGTTCATGTTGAGGCCCTTAATTTCACGGGAGTCGCGCAGAACACTATTTTAGATACTGTTATAGTTTTTAACAAACCTGTGCATATTGTTGTCTGTTGAACCTCAATAAGAATAAGAGGGATAACAATATGATTCTAAACATATATTTCGGCAATGCAAACTCGCAGTAAATAAATATCAAGAAGTCTTGCGTCGCTGCGGAGTGTTTATGCGATGCGTTGGCGCGCTGCATTTCCTGACCCGGTTTCGATTCGGGCGCGTCTTGTTTACGTATAGTATTACATGACAATGAACCAATCCGACATTGACAGTAAGTACATTGATGCAGTACAAAGAGAAGTTAATTCAACACTAAAGAAACTCTTAATGTAGAAATAGGTAAGGGAATGCTTGTGTTTTGTATGTATGTGTACAATATTGTGGCGTCTATTTGTAATGTAATTGTATAATTTAGAATTCATTATACATATTAACATTATCCATTCGGTATATAATCGTGTTACAGATCTCCTCAAGGCGATGTTACCCAATGCAGTATTTGTAGGGCGTTCGACCTCAATGCATCCTGAGTATAATCCAGTACAAGATGGTTTCTATTATTAGAATTCGTCAAGTGTGATGATATAGGTCGCTTATGTTCAGAATTTCCCTAACAGAAGAGTAATGTTTTACGTATAAATAAAGTTTAAAACCTTTAAGAGACGATACCAATTATTATAAAAATATCTCAACTGACTGCTTACGCCAAAATACAGACTAACATACATATATTGGTATAGAATCATTGATATCTAAGGGTTTTTTAAGAGTTTTCGTTTAATTAAAACACCCTACTGTTAAGTAAACGATCCGTTTTAATTTATCTAAACGATTAATTGCTTTTGTTGTACATCTCACTATTTCCGCGTTACAACGAAAAGAGGCAATGTACGATGTTAAATTCCACTCACGTGTAATGTACGATTCAACAAATTCAGCCTCGGCGCGGACACGCGACCAGCGATCACTCCTAGATTCAGTGTTTGTGTACAGACGAGCACAGAATATAGAATGGACTTGTTTGTTATTGTTTTGTTTTTTAGTAACGTAAAGAAACATTTATCGAAAATTGTGTAAGGATGGATTTGTAATGCGTTCTTTTACTCTCACTAAATTTACGATATATTTAAATTACGATAATAAACACGCTGACGATGATTGATACATCATACTTCTTATTGTAAGTGCGAAAGATTGGATGGATAGATGGATGTTTGTTAACTTTGTAGCCTAAACCGCTGAACGGATCTCGGTGAAATTGAGTAATATTTTCAGAAATAAATAATGATCCAAAAGAATTATGTTTTATTAGAAAAATATCTAGTCAAATGTAAGAGATAAATGAAGATCATATTTCTCTTTCAAAACTGTATCGTTATGATTTGTGTGCTCGACTGTACTTGTATACTTAAAGGTGCAGTGACATCGCGATTAGTAAAATAATGTCAATGCTGTATAGTTTGTGGGAGACTGATGCGTACTCTGACGTCCTAAATCTATTATTGGATGAAACCCGTGTTTACGCACACAAGGCTGCGTTTGCGATTATAATAAGAAGCAGCTTATTAAGTCTCGGGAATAAAAAAAAGTTGGATAATCTTGCAAGTAAAAATTCCTCTAACAGAAATAGATTCGTTTTAGGTAATGTATCGCCTGAAAGGTTGATTTAAATATTCTTTTTAACAAAAGTTCCTTTAAGCCTAAATAAGAAGCGATTTCATCCTTACTTTCAATGCAATTACTAGTGCCTTTACCTTAAATGATAAAAACTTTTTGTGTGCGAACTTTTTGTGAGCTTTTTAGTTTTAGATGTTTTTCCCTTGTCTGTCGTACTGTGTCAAATGTTTTTTTTAATCTACGTATTTACGGTGGATATTACATGTTATTCACCAATTTCACACTATGAGTAAAAAGTTGAACTTTGTGAAATATTAACACCTACACATTTTTTAAATTCAAACCGAGTGCGTGCATCGAACTCTGGTACTCTATGGTGTAGGGCGAGCGCCCCGATAATGAGCCATCGTTACTTTGACGTCAATTCACAATATATTATTACGACCATATTATTAAAATGTTCATATATTTTTACTTATTTCGTCATACTACATATATTGGTGTACCTTTTGAATAAATAAAATAAAATAAATATTATATTTGACTGAATTAATAGGATATTAAAATTTAATTCAGTAAACGGTAATTTACTTTTTTTTACACTAATAAGAGCGCATCGTTATTGGAAAATAAAAAATGAAGCAATTAAATCGGAAACTTGCGAATAAAGGACAACTATTGGTTACACAAAATAATGATCACAGATTTTTAAAAATTGTTATTTTCATATTAGTTACTGAAAATATTCTGCATCGATCGACAATTAAATTCGATTCGATAATCGAGTCATATTTTGTGATTTATGAACGTTTATAGATTGATATTAAGTCGATAAAACGGCCATTCCAAAACCGATACTGTGACCCCGAAAGCTTGAGTGCTTCGATTCTGTCGAATACTCTTGCACAATTCTGTACCGGATACATTATCGATACGTTTTATGAAATTTAGAAGGACGAATATCAAAATCTTAATTCACAAAATTTTACATATTAAATAAAGCTGCACAAATTAAACCGTTGGACTACATGACTCCTGTACCGTTTAACATGCCTAAATACAGACAAAACAATGGGCTATAAAAATATAAAAACAAACAAAGAACTTACAATTATAAAATTACTAACTTTCGCCCGCGACTCCGTCCGTGTGGAATTAAAAAAATCAAAAGTAAGTAGTCTATGTTTTCTTCCAGACTACATCTATGCCGAATTTCATCCAGATCCTTTCAGCCGTTTAGGCTACAAACTCTAACATCCATCTATTAGTAGATTAGTAATATTTAACTCAACAAAAGTTCTCGATACAAACGAAGTTATCAAGATGGTGGAGATAATCTATTCTACAATGGTGAATGTTCGTAAAAATAAAGTGCTTTAATACATATTTGGGTTTTAAATATTTAACATAATTAGGAACTTTTATTGCTTGCGGATAACTTACATTTTGTTTACAATTAGATGTTGAGGCGATAACATCTAAAATCACGATCGTTTTCACGAAAAAATGTTTACTTTATCGCGATACTTGTCTCTAAATAATGCAGGCCTCGTAGACTATATGACTTTCGATTAGAGATATCGCTAGTTTAATCGAAAGTCACTTTGTTTAGGGAAGGTGCTCAAGAGTTTAAAATCTTTAGACCGCTTGTACACCCACGAACATCTCCATAAGCAGAGTTTTGTTGCCAGTCTCTCCCAAATTAGAATAAAACCACAAACACTCGACATTGGCCCAATCCGCTGAGGGAGAGCCATAAACAAGAAATAGAATAGAATAGGGAAGGTGTCTCTACTTAGAGAAAGCTCTAGATTTCATGACTATAAATTTTTAATTACGTATTTAGGTTACTTAAGAGTATTGGAAGGAGCGACTTCCAGGAACAGTACCAAAGGAAAATGTAAATAAAGAACAAAGTGTGACAGAAAGTTTGTTTTTTCGGTATGAATTACTGGTTAAAAAGAGTCCTTGTGTCTTTATTTAAATGAGACGAAAGTGTATTCAGCTGTTTGACGTCGCCCACGGCCATGGTCGGTACCAATCATGAAATACAAACAAACCAAATGTTTTACAATTCTTTTATGCTTACGTTTTGTTTGATCGACTTGTATATTGTCTAGTGATGAGCGATAAGGTTTACGCTCTGCTTATTCATTTAGACGCCGATAAATATATAAACTATATGTTATATCGAGACTGTTGAGCCGTTCCGCTGGTACTTCTAACAAATGTCCATCCATCTAAGGTAATTTTTTGTTATTATTTCGTTAGTACATTTGTTGTAGTGTTGTCTTAAAATTCTGTTTCCTATAATACTAAGACAAATATTCCTGAAATTGTTCCCTAAGCGCATCAACAAAATGTTTATTAGATTTGTCCAGTGTAAATTTGTACACCTGCAGATATCATACAAATTTTGACGGTGACGATTTTTTGTTCTCTCACCTGTCACGAAATTACTGGTGAATTGACTCCGACGACATTATGATAAACCAATATTTCCTCAGAAAATTGCATAATCTGCATTTATATCGTATAATATCGTATCTGCTATACAATAGACATAATTATTACCTAATGTTATGCATAAATGCATGAAGAATGCTAAACAGGTAAAGATACTTACATAATAATAATTCACGTGATCACAGAGAAAAAACTGTATTTTCCGTGAGATGATTGTATGAAAGACGTTGTGACTTGTGTAATTGTTCGATTGATGGACGTATTGTGTAATTAGGCATTAACCACGTGACTATTGTATAATTATAGTACTCTGGGTGATAATTTTTTTGTCTAGGTTAAAATGTTAATTCTACGCTTTTGTTAATTTTTTATATAATACATTTTTTTTGGGTAACAAAGAATGGATGGATTCAGTGAAAGAGGATATGCTTAAGAAAATGAATTCAGATATGACGGCTGGTAGAGATGTATGGAAGAGCAGCACATATGCCGACCCTCAGTAGTGATAAGGGCAAGTTTATGATGGGTAACGAATAAGCAAATCTCTTAAAATGTGTACGTATTTTTTATGTAATTTTACTGTCTTTATTATGTGACTACGATTTGCTGCAATACGATGGCACATTTGAAAGCTTGCCAGGTGTGTCGCGCCAGCCCGGGTTATCATTCCCTATTGAAGATGTGAATGAATGTAATTTATATGAACGACTATATAAATGTCAACGAAACGTAAATATTAGTGGACTATGTAAATGATTTTACGATTGCAATGTTGAATGAGATGCTAAAGTGAACAATTAAATTAGAATTGTTTTAGTTTTCCCTCATTTTCCTTGTTTACATCTCTAGGGCAGTTCTTATGAAAATGTTTATGTTGCTGATATTTCAGCGCTTAAATTTGTTTAAATCATTGTCAACCCCCCACTTTCTTTGAAAAAACTGAAATGTAGATATCTGTTTTTGTATGAGATACGCGGCAATTGATATTCACGGATACAACATAAGTTTTCATAAGGAAAAATAACGATTGACCTTTTACAAGTTATTAATTGACGACGAGACGATGGGGACATAAACCAGAAAGTGTTAAGAATGAATGTGGATGGCTACAAAGGAAGAGGAAGACCAAAGACAGTATGGATGGATTGTGTGAAAGAGGATATGCTTAAGAAGGGAGTGGATTGAGATATGACGGCTGATAGAAATGTATGGAAGAGTAGCACATACTGTGCCGACCCTCTGTAAGGGATAAGGGCAAGTTGATGATGAATTTATTTATCATGGTTTTGTTAGTTGTTGGCTGGAATACAACACTGATAAGGTTTGATCTGAAGGTTTTTTTTTCATATAGTTCAGATTTTATCTGTAAAAATTATCATACTTTTTGTTCATTAAACCTTTTGATGACATCTCGCCAATTGAAGCGTTTTATTTCAAATTTTGATTATGAAATGATCATCATCTATCCGGCATTATCTTACTCGTGAGAGGTCGAGACGTAAGGTTTTGTATATCTTAATATTATTATAATCATTATAAATAAATTTAATTTACTGGGCTAAATTTTTACGGCCTGTCGCTAACTCTATTTGGGAGAAATTAATATTTTTCAAGTACGAATTTACTTCGCAAATCGAAGCATTAAGGTGTCGATTATTTCTCGTCCTATTGATCATCTTTATTTAAAGCCATAGCTATTATTGATTTGAATGAATTATGTGCAAACGTGGATGTTATACCAACATACGCTCTGCAATTGGCAACACTGATGATTTATAACTCAAAGCGTGATTCAAGTCTTGCGACTTATGTTTCACGTGTTTTTATGCGATAGCCTTTAGCTATTTTAGATTCAGTTGTAAAACAAAATTAGAAATTTTACAGCCAAAAACTGAAACGAATTTTATATACTTTATAATTTCAAAAAAAATTAAGGGAATTTTGAGTTTAAGTGAGGCCTTATCATATCATTTAAGACGCTGTTACATAATATTTAAATGACGTTTCAATATTCGACCGTTGATTTTTTTTATGGAGGTAACCATCCTTCTATTCTCTAAATAATAGAGATCAATACCGCTTAACAGCACGTAGTATCGTGGTCAGGCGCTGATTTATTCGCCGTAAGAAGCCGTTAGATATGTTTTTCTGTAGATATTTTTGTATTAGAAGCCTATGGTAATCATTTAACAATCAATTCCATCTGGCCTTACATCACAGGCTGTCTTAACTATATTGGGCACCCAGATACGAATATAGTCTAGAGTCAGAGATTCCAAAACGTTTTTATACTCCAATTTCTTTGAAACGTGAAATATTTAAATAATTTTTTTATTGTTCAATGGCGAGCCTTCAGTGTTGGAAACCAGATGAAAATTTTCGTGGACCCATTCCCATTTTTGTTTCCAGCGATCGTAGACCTCCATTGACTCCTGTAGATAGGTCACCTGAACACATTTGAGAATCATTATTCAAGAGTCTCTAAAATTCCGTCCATAGGCTGGCGTTCCCCAAGGCCCGGCGTTCAAGCGCCCTGCTCCAATGAACACCCGATTTAATAGAGCCTTGTTAGTTCATACAATGGTTTCTTAGACTTCGCCCACTAGATCTACAATCACGTGACTGATTACTCATGCCCTTGTTAACTAGAATACTAAAATCGCTTTGTCGATGGCTTGTCAATTGTTTACATGCGACATTCCCGATCAAATGGTCGCTGTATAGTCTGTGTGATTCGAGAGATCGCTTTAACAAAGGCCACTATTGGTAAACATGACTACGTCAGTTCACTGCTTTACAGAAGTCGATGTTAACGGTTACTGCGTATTGAGGAATGGAAAATTTTCATGCTTGTAGGAATTTGCGATTATTAACATAATAGAGGAATAATCAAACGATATGTACTAATCATTTTGCTAAAGGATGAATACTAAACTTTATGACTTGACTATTAAAGAAAATTTTGTAAGTAACATATATGTATCGAGATACATTAAGCCATTTAGGCTACAAACTCTAACAAAAATCCATTCAGCCATCCAACTAAACAGTGGTTTATCAGTGGTAGAGCCCGCTTTAACATCTTAGCACGAATGGGCCGGCTCGCCCGGTGCAATACCACGACCACACAGAAGACAGGCGTGAAGTGGAAGCAATTCCGCGTTTCGCCTGATGAGTGTGGTGCCGGAGGCCCAACTTTAGTCCCTTTCTCGTTCCACCCTTTTCTTATAAGGAAAGAATTGGATGGGACAGTGGATTTGACGGTGGAGGAGACGCATAGGAAGGGGAAATATCCTCTTTATGTGCGTCTCCTCCTCCGTCAATTTATGGTAGGCAACGCATCTGCAATTGCGGATGTCTATGGGCAGCGGTCGCTTCGCCATTTCGGCGGATTTAGGTGGCCGCTTGCTCGTTTGCCACCTTATCGTATATAAAAAAAAAACACCCCCTTTTAAAGTATTACACGAATTTTGATACATCTAGGTATATGCAATAAACAATGTGTTATACTCAAAACTATTATAACTACAATAAGGTATTGTATTCTTAATATAATTTATCCTCTCCAACATTAAACATGTAAACCATTAAAGTGACGTCAATCACTTAAAAACAAAACATTTCACCAATTCTAAGTTACATTGTATTTTAAGTGATACTAAATGCCTTAAATCCCGTTAAACGCATATGAGTGGGATTACTGTAGATAAAGCTCGTAACACACAGAATAGCGTAAAATAGCGTAAAATAGCGTTAAGACTTCCCAGATCAATATCTCGTTAGTGTAACAATTGCATGAAGTGAAAATTATTTATAACTAGCTGTTCCCTTGCGGTTTCATCGGCATGTAATTATAAAACCTTTATTTTATTACTTATATTTGTCAAATTCTCAATTGCAAATGCCAAAATACCATTTACCTTACTATGGCAATCTTGCTTCCTTGATGTTGGCAGCAACTTATGGTATCTTTCCCACATTAGGGTTTTTATCCAAAATATTTACCTCCTAACTTTAATGGCGTGAAAATATATAGCCTAAAGCGTGACGTAAGTGTAGGGCTTTCTATTAAAAAAAGGATTATTCAAAAATATGCTGTAATTGCTGACACTTAGGCAACAGAGAAGTGTGTGTTTACGCTTTATTATATTAGTATAGATAAAGCCCGCTAGTCAGCATTTAGTTTTCACAGTACTGTTTTAAATAATGGCTTTTTGATTAGATCGTTAATTGAACTGTACAGTTCTTAATTTAGTCTACACATACAAGTTTTTGTCTAACTGTAAAATTAAGACTGGTCGTTGGAAGCGGGCTTGCTCGGTTTTCTATGAACTACTGCTGTTTAAATTTGAAGGTGGAGTGGACCCATAGGAAGGGGAAATATCCTCTTTATGTGCGTCTTCTCCATCGATTAAGGATTGGCAATGGGCAGTGGTCGCTTCTCCATTTCGGTGGATTCAGGTGTCCGCTTGCTCCTTTGCCAACTTATAATTTATATAAAAAAAAATATATTTTCGCGTTAGCTCCGCTTCTGCTTTTTGTGTGGTATTTTAAAAATAATCATGAACGTGTAATGCTAAAATAGTAACCGTAAACGATGAGCGAAGGTCGTCATTTCTCGGCTAATAAAGCGAACTAGACGTTAGGGCTCCGTCTAAATTATTGCACTTTTCAATAGAGCGTATCTGATTTTGAGGTTATGCCAACTGGCCATCCAGAAGTCAGTATAGACTGTTTTAAACGTGTGGTTATGACTATTCATAAATAAAAAAACTAGTAAAAGATTCTTAGTAATTTTTATAATTAAAAAGTTTAGCACAAGAATAAAGTCATGATGATGAAATTAACGAAATTATCGTCTGAGAAGTGAATTAAAAAAGGAACCTTTAATAAACACTAAGTATTCCTAATATATATTTTATTATGAAACCAATCTCTTTAAAAATGTCTATTTTCTTCGGTACATAAATTACTTTAATAGTGAATAGATAAATCTCTCAAACGGCACGACACGTGTACGTAATCACGAAAGCCGAAGCTTTGCCGCTTCATATATTTTCCTTTTATATTACAACTTAAAGCTTCTGTATTTCGAGATTGAATTGATAGTAATTCCACGTGCCTTCACATCGTATACATAACTATCTACTATGTATGGAGAATGGTATATTTAAATGTGGGCTTAGGTAAATTCGATGATATTAAGTACTTTTTTATTAATTAGCTGTTTATATTATTTAATTAAATACAAAACATATACATGGAGATGGCAATATTGTCGTTTTTAACACAGCGAGTGAGTGATTTGAACTAATGAATGAACAGGACATTAGAGCATAAACCTTCGTCTTTAGAACAAAAAGAAAAGAAGCCTTATTGCCAAGCACAATATATAATAATAATTATGATAATTGCGCAAGCGCACATCTTAAAGACCGGTGTTATGGAATTTATTATCCGTTTTATTATACTTTTATTTCATAATAGCATTTGCCCGCGACTCCGTCCGCGAAAAATTTAAAATATAGCCTTGTTACTCACAGATAAATTACCTTTCTAACGGTGCAAGAACTTTTAAAATCCGCCCAGTTTTTGAGCCTATTCATTACAATCAAACAAACAAAGTTTTCCTCTTTATATTATTAAGTATAGATTATTACAATAAATTAGGATAAACGATTCGTTCTACACGCGAATGTATACGTGACTGCGATACCAAAGCGTAGGTTTAATCGTAAAATAGTTATTGTTATACAAATGTTCTAAGGATGTATGAAAACTCATTATTCTTAAACGGGAATCCAGATAAGTATGTGAAGTTACTGCTTTTTATATATAGACGACTATCGTAATAAACTGTCTAACCCATTTTCCCTTTCAAAAATACTACAATGTTTTAGTTATATGGCTATTTTAGTGAAAAATCATGTTGAAAGCGTTTAATTGTATAGAAAACTAGCTGTTCCTGTGCGGCTTCATCCGCATGAAAACATCTAATTTTATTGTTTATATTTGTCAAATTCTCAATTGCAAATGTCAAAATGACATGACTTGATGAAAAATCATTGCAATCTTGCTCCCTTGATGTTGGCAGCAAATTATGGTCTCTTTCCCACATTAGGATTTTTATGCAAAATATTTACCCCCTAAGTTTAATGGCGTGAAAATATATAGCCTAAAGCGTGACGTAAGTGTGGGGCTTTTTATTAAAAAGAATTATTCAAAAATATGCTGTAATTGCTGTAATCTTAGGCAACAAAGAAGTGTGTGTTTACGCTTTATTATATTAGTATAGATAGAAAGCGAAAACTGTTGCAAACAATAATTAGTTTGTGATGAAAATGCAATGTGATTGAATGATAAGGGCGATAGCATCGAAGTATAAAATTAATCAATATAACCATAAAATGCGTGTATGTTTGCGGCCGCGCCCAAGATGGGTGTAATGAGAGTGTCAACCGAGCGCGGATTATTCCACAGCACTTGCAGTTAGACGGTCGTTGCTCCTCTAGTTTAGTACAGTTGCATTCAAACTTTATCGCCGCTCGCTATTCCACACAAGGCAAAACTTAATTTTAGAAACAGGACCCAAATAGGATTGAAACAGATGAGTAAGAAACATGATAATTTCCAGTAGTAGAACCGGCAAAGACATGCTCTTAAATGCACGAGCCGCTATAAAGTGGGAATTTTATAATATGTCGGTGAGAGTTTATTAGAGAGACATAGAGTAGGGAAACGACAGAGAGGATGTGTTTTATTAAAGACGGACTTCTTTCTAAAAGTATGAGTACTTACTGCATTCAGACTTTAAGTATGCTGTGGTTTGGTAATTCTTCTAAGAAGATTATCAAATTTTTCATTCCTAAATTTATCCTAAGTTCTAAATTATTTTAGTTAATATAGATTGGCAAGGATCATGGCAGTGTACTCCAACAAAACAAGATCATTCCATTTTGCCTAAAACTTTATGTAAAACTAATTTAACAAATTGAATTGTACTCTCTATCACAAGCTGATCTGTGTTGAATTAGTGGCTGCATATTTCTGTGTGTTCCAAGTGAAAAATATTCCAAGTGTACACCTTCAAGTGACTATTCAGTTTTATGTTACACAAGCATCGTCAGGAAATGGGGCACGTGTAGTGGGAATGGTTCCATTTTACTGCCAACCTACGAGTGTCTCGCTCGAAGTATGGCCAATTATTGTCTGAACATCTTTATTGCCTTCACTTTAATAGAAATGTTAAAAATGAAATAAAATATAATTCTCTTTATTGTTGTCACCAAAGTGTAGAATACAGTTTCTTATGACCTAAGCAATAAACATAATTTGACAACGCTGCAGGCTCAACGTGAATTTTATGATCTGAGCTATGTGGAGCTGGTTTTCAGCCTGTACCATAAGGTAACGTTGCGACACTTAAGTCCGTTTGTTGGAAAAAAATGATTAAAAACTACGAAATTCTAGTTCTAGAACAGTAGGGAATCTATTTTACTAAGTACTTTTACCAGTATCTTACGTGGTTATAATTTTTTAGAGACTGTGTTACTTTGTGTAACAACTTTATGACAAAAATTCTGTTTTTGTCTCTAATATTTAGTTATATAACTAATTCCACGTTGTCAACTACGAGTATGAAGTTACGCTTGTTTACGTTGCATATCCCAGCGCAGGTCAGAGGCAATCAAACTCGGGCGGGCGGCGCCTGTGGGCGGCCAACACGTGTAAGTCGATGACCTATATCGTATACTGCAAAAGTAATTTACGTATCGTTTTGCAGTTCAAAATAATGATCATTTTAAATTTCAGATGATAATTTTGCGATATGTGTATCTATACTAGTCTATACTAATATTATAAAGAGGAAAGATTTGTATTTTTGTATGTATTGAAATAACTCCAAAACTACTTGGCAGATTTAAATAATTCCTGTACCATTAAAAAGCTCTATTACCACTGAGTAACATAGGCCATATTTTTAATTCCACATGGTCGAAGTCCCGAGCAACAGCTAGTGTGAAATATAATTACTTGGTATTATAAGAATTTTATAATAGGTTCCTCCGATTCTATGGTAAGTGCTAATGTATTTGGTATTTTTCTAATAGGTGGTCATCTAAATACGGATTATTACTTTCATTTTATTTTCTACTCGCATGTAAGTATGTAAATTTATAATTTCTGCCTATCCACCGCTGCTACTGGCATGCGGATGATGTCAGGGTTCTCGCGGAAGATCAGCGCTGGTGCCTCATTGAGTGGCACCCAGCATTCAAAGCTGAGCGTGGGCCTAATCCGGTCAGCATTATAATGCTTTTTATAATATTTTATTTAATTACAAGGAAATATTTTTATCCTGATCCAACTCTAGATATTTCCAAAGTATTTATTGCTTTTCTCTTCTTAATTACAAGGAAAATGTGTTGGTTGTCCTGAATATTTTCTGGTACAAATATAGAGCACTGTGTTTTCGTAATTCGGACAAAACGTTCGATATTAATTTGTCCCTACGGATTTCCATCACCTTGACATTAACCGAATACAAATCTTTCGTAATAGCCCCCCATCCATTGAGATTGTCGCGAGACGATGAAATGGTTACATGCAGTGTGGATCACGACATATCTGGCAAATTGTCAAGTATGTGCCCGATGTTATGTCAGAATAAGATGCGTAACCACATTATCTAGATCTCTGTTTTGGTTTCTATCTTCATTAAAAATTGTAAACTGTTCTTCTAATTGATGGGTCTTTTAACTGGTTTTTAGATTTTGTTTTGATTGATCAAGTGATTTTGTTAGTTAATAAATCTTATTGTGTAGTTAGCTAAAAGTACTGAAGGCAAGCCAAAAATTGCCAAGAATATCTCGTCTACTAGCCTCATATATGTTTGACCAGACTGTCCGTCTTCTGAATCAATTGGAAGAAACAGGACTTTTTACAATTTCAACTGGAAAGAAATAGGGATACTGGCCATATGCATTGTTTTTTTGTAATGGCTATTGTCTCTTATTCTTTCATCATTTGTCTCTTATTGACTGTTCTATGTAATTATGGCTTTCGAAGGGAATTGCCTGTCTCTACAATTTAAAATTTGCATTTTATTTATCCTGAATAGGTTAATTCTTTATTAATCAATAGCTGTTCCCGTGGGGCTTCATCCGGGTGAAATTATAAAAACTTTATTTCATTGTTTACCTATTATACATTTGTCAAATTATCAATTGTAAATGTCAAAATGACATGACATGATGACCAACCATGGCAATCTTGCTTTCTTTATGTTGGCAGCAACTTATGGTCTCTTTGACACATTAGGGTTTTTAATAAAAATATTTACCCCCTTACTTTAATGGCGTGAAATGATACAGCCTAAAGCGTGACGTAAGTGTTGGGCTTTTTTATTAAAAAAAGTATTATTCAAAAATATGCTGTGATTGCTGACATCTTTGGCAACAAAGAAGTGTGTGTTTACGCTTTATTATATTAGTATAGATGGATGATTTCTATGTAATACTATCGTTTTTAGAAAGCTATAAATATAACATTGTGGTACAAATTACTATGATTTTATGTGTTTATGAGTACTTGGCGTTTGAATCTCATATCTAGTGCGTTGATCCACATCCACACTGACTTTGTAACTTCAGTTTTACGATCAATCATTGCTTGCTTATTTATTACTTCATCGATTCACAAGACTTGGGTTAGTTCTAGGTTTGAAACTAATATTGAATATGATTATTGTATTCATATTTTACTAGCAACCTTGACTTCGCACGGCTCGTAGAATGTATCTTTTATTTTGTAATGTTATAGCACCTTATTATAAAAATTTCTTTTAAGTTTTTCATCCGTTTATTGGTGGGAGTTGTATGTGGCGTCTTTTAGTAAGTTTTTACGTCTAACGCAATTTTCTAAGGTTTCCCTTTTGTGAAATTATTTATTTATACTTATTGAACATTGCTAACGAATTTTTTTATCCACTTGATATTTGATATGTCTAGTCGGAACGTAATTGTTGAGATTTTTCTAAAAAAAAAAAACAAAACCGACTTCCAAACAAAATACATAAAAAACAAAACATTCTCGAAAAAAAAAAACACACTAA
>LD689012.1:907479-937704 GCA_003118335.3 Papilio memnon
GAAAATCTAAAAAAAACAACCGCAGTTAAAAAAAACGCTTGTACTACGCACTCAACCTAAAAGCAGAGTCCCATTTATTCTTCTAGTACTGTAGATTGAGTATTGATTAGCAAAGTGACGTTTCGTTAGTAAAAATGTATGAATTACTAGATAATTGATATGTTTACTAGTTACATGTGAAAGTATCTATTTAAATGTACAATAATACATCAATTATATATGTTGTACGATTACATCTTACTCATTGTATTTGTTACGTAGTTTTCTTGTTGCTAATTCCGGGATAAAATTCAATAACGAAGCATTATTTATAGCCATCGCTTAAGCGTTTATATTACATTTTAAGTACTTCTAGAGCATAAGAGCTCATTTTTACAAATAATTTAATTGGCTTTACCTTTAGGACTGAATGTAGAAGCAACTGTCACAATAAGGTTATTTATATTTATCAAGTTTGTTGCTACAAGTAGCGCGCCAAATATTTCACCGAATTGGGTAGGAAATAAAAGTCCTCGACTATTTCTCCAAACTTCTTAGTTACCATGAAGATAATGGTTGTTAATTTTTTGCAATACATATAAGTAATTTGAGAGATATTTGAATAACTAATTTACATTTAACTGACATTCATGATGGCTATGTCAACGTAGAATGTTCTAGAAGTATTCTCATGATATTATCATTGTGCATTATTTAAATTGAGTTTTTGTGTATACTTGTCTTTAATATTTATTTTTGGCATAACCAGAGGAACTGCAGTTACGTTGCCGGTTTTAACGTTGGGATATATTCTTCCATTTTGAAAACTGCAAGCTATTATCAACTAAATACCTCTTCGTTTTTATTTATTTATTTTTATATTTCCTTATTTTTCTCAATAAATTATAGTTAAAACTTTATTTAAGGCACTTAGTCAATATTTTCTTTTCCATTAAGAATAAGTGTGAAAATTTTAATTAAATTCTTAACTATTTCCTGCATATTTTAAACTTCAAGTTTTTTGTATTTTAACGCAATTCAATAAAAATCTCTTTATTTAATCCTTAATAAAATTAATCTTCTTTAATATATTTCCGCCCTTTACCGTCGGTTTTCACTGTTAAGAAACTATAATAAAACATTATCACACCTCTCTCAATTCCATTGAAAAAATTAAGATGAAAGGATATATTTACAGACAGTGAAAGCCCACGTTTAATCGTAAACCTTGAACCCAGGAACAAAACATCGCTTGTATAAACCCTTTGATTTTATAGATAAGGACTAGGCAGAAAGTAGTCAACTGACTTGAAGTCATGCGTTCATAAAGCAAGTTTTGATTTTTTTGTTCATTTCATTTGACAGAGGGGAATTTGCACGTTCACAGGTCCTGTCACTTGATACATTCTCAAGGTAACCGTAGTCATAAGTAACTTATAATTATAATAAATTGGTAGTAATTGTTATTATTGATTCGTCATAAGATTTGTATGTAGTTAATTCTTTATTTTTGGATAAAATATCCACTTAAAAGGTGTAATCGCCAACCTATATAATTATCGCACCGTAACCGTTTGTACGAAACAATTAACATTGTATCGAATAAATTACACCTTATTTTAACGTACGAAATATGCAATAAAGTGTACATAATGAATTTTAATTTAACTCTTTTTGCTACATTCTTATCTTTTTGTTTTTATTTTACAGTAAATTTTAATAGTTTCGATGTAAAGGATCTGCTTGTTGTTAATTTCCATCCACAGTATTTTGACCAAATCGCATAGTTTTTTACTAAAAAATATAAATTAGTAGCTTTCGCCCGCGACTCCGTCCGCGTGGTATTAAAAAACAAAATCAAGTATGTGTTCTTCCAGACTATCCTCTACATCTATGCCAAATTTCATTGATTTCCGTTCAGCAGTTTAGGCTACAAACTCTAATAAACATCCATCCATCCATCTAAACATTCACATTTATAATGATGGATGGATTTTAGTATGAAGTATGATAATATTTTTTTATTAAACTTGAGGTGAAATATCAATTTGTAAATTCTTCGACTTATCTTATATCATTTTGTTAGACACGTTTTATATTTATTTTGTAGTTCATTCAGAAAGTCGCAAACAGAATCTATATACTTACATAAACAGTTTTATGTTTCAGGGTTTTAGTTGTCGTGCCAAAATGTACACTAAATATTCACAATATCTCTTACCTCCAACATATTAATATTATGACAAAGGTAGTTCTGTCTGTATGTTTATTTAATTTTTCTTCTATATTAACACACATAAAAATTAATTACTTCTTACTAATATTATATATGTTAATGTTTATATGGATTGATGTCTGTTACTACGTATCTAACATTAAAACGGATCATGTCGAAAGACACATGTAAAACATAGTCCGGAAAAATACATAGGATCATAATAGTTATAAGTATTCACACATTCTAGTTAATTAAGTTTATTTAATTTTCGCGGACGGAGTCGCGTTTAAAAGTTAAAGTTTAATACTTGACAATAATTTAATGTTTGTCTGTCTTAATCTTACTAATCTTACTATCTTACTAATCTTACTAATATTATAAATGCGAAAGTTTAGATGGATGGATGGATGGATGGATGGATGGATGGATGTTTGTTAGAGTTTGTAGCCTAAACGGCTGAACCGATTTCGATGAAATTTGGTATAGATGTAGAGGATAGTCTGGAAGAACACATAGGCTACTCACTTTTGTTTTTTTTAATCCCACGCGGACGGAGTCGCGGGCGAAAGCTAGTAATATTATAAATTCGAAGGTTTAGATGGATGTATGTTAGAATTTGTCGACTAAACTGCTGAACGAATCTCGGTGTCATTTGGCATAGACGTAGAGGATAGTCTAGAAGAACACATGAGCTAATTACTTTTGTTTTTTTTTAATTCCACGCGGATGGAGCTGGTATGATTTATAAATACTTAACCCTTAAATGCACGATTCTTCTATTAACCCTTCGAAAAAAATCATATTTAATGCAAGATCGGTATTATAATAAATGAAAAATAATAAAAATTTAGCATACAAAAAAAAATTTTTTTTTTCAAACGTTTGTATGTTGTTTTTATACAACAGTGCGCATTTAAGGGTTAATGAATATTTTAGTGCAAATTTAAAAATACAAATTCATATGTACAAAGTCACGGTAGCTAGCTAGTATAATTATTTAATTCATATATTAATAGGTTGTCTTAAATCGACAGCGTTTAGATCAATCACTTTGATTGTGTTGCCGCTTTATTACAAGCAATAAAGTGTTGTTGATGTATAGGAAATACA
This sequence comes from Papilio memnon, assembly GCA_003118335.3. NCBI lineage: Eukaryota > Metazoa > Arthropoda > Insecta > Lepidoptera > Papilionidae > Papilio > Papilio memnon. The sequence continues at coordinate 910,787 of LD689012.1, forward strand.
TAACTGTTTAGTAGGGAAGATCTTAAATTTATTTTGTCGCGACTGTGTAAATGAAGAAGCATTAAATTATGATACTAGCTGTAGCTTGTGACTTCGTCGGCATGCAATTAATAAACAATAAAGAAAAATAACCCATGTTACTCAGTGAAAACGTAGCTTTATAATGGTGTAATTTTTAAAATCTGCTCAGTACAATTTGAATTATTTCAATGTATAAAAACATCGTTCCTCTTTACAATATTAGTATAGACAGGTATAGATAAATAGTTTCTGGAATATTATAGGAAGAACACGTAGGCTACTAAGTTCTTTTTTTTTAGTTCTCCGAGGACTGAGTCTCCAGTGGTACAAAGTTTTTGATACAATATGGTATGCCCACAAGCACGTATACCACATTGGACGTGCCAAACAACATGTTTGTAAGGTGTGTTAGATAGCAACTAAATGTTACTTAATGGGTTAAGTTTTTGGTTTAAGATACACAAATGGGATGATCCATTAGAAGGAGTGTCGGTAAACATTACCAGGGTAATGATTCTGGGTTATGTGATATGGGTTTAACGAAAACAGAACTGGTAGGTCTTTATCTTGGTATTACTCTGATATGTACAAACATATATCGTTGTCTTTGTTTTGTACAAACGAATGAAAAGGATAGCTTAATGCGTACAGATGTTTCGACAGGAATACTCAAGATAATAAAATTTCGGATGAGTCTATAACGTAAGTTTTTTTTCTTCTAGAATGATTCTCGTAGATTTTTTTACATAATCTTTTGTAATTAACAGTTTCCTTTGTTACAACACTTACATTGTTTACCTTATTTTGACGACTTCATTCAATCATTTAAAAGTACTGAAATTCTCGCTACTCTGATATTCAATCATTCGTTCATGTACTCATTCATCTGTCAATATACAGCAATTAATATTATTTAACTAACTTATGGCCGGTTTCCCAGCTACGTTTAACCATGTTTTCGAACGACGTAACTTGAAACTTAGGTCAACCTAACACTAATTAATCTCTAGGTAATGATAAAATAAATGTAGACATCAGAAACCCAGCATTAATGCTGCATTCGCCGGCATTTCATACTATGCTCTAAGCGGTGTCCTCAACAAGCACTTACCCACTCTGATGACGTTAGTAATTTGAAGGTGTTGATTAAACCCTTAAAGTGGGGTTTAATGTTTACTGTCTATATTTTAAAATAATTATTAAATAAACAATCTTACCTTTATCTACATTTATGGTATTAAACAATTATGTAATTACCATAATATGAATATTGAACATAATCAGTAGAGCAACTCAACTATGAAATGAATGGAATCGACATGTTTACGTAATATCAACCGCAACTATTACGCTTAAATTTAATCGTAACATCTTCTAATATATTGTTTTACATAACATATCTATCTGGATGCTTTAGGTACAAAAAACGTAAGATCCGTACAGAAAGATATCGTCAACTATGTTCTCTCAGAAAGAGGAGTAATTGAATCATTATCGTATTTTTCATAAATAAAACTAGTACATTATCTTACTAATATTATAAATGCGAAAGTTTAGATGGATGGATGTTTGTTAGAGTTTGTAGCCTAAACTGCTGAACGGATCTCGATGAAATTTGGAACGTAGATGATAGTCTGGAAGAACACATAGACACTTTTTTTAATTCGGCGGACGGAGTCGCGGGCGAAAGTTAGTAATAAATAAATATCACAAAGTTTAAAATTGTTATTAAATAATTTCAATTTCCTGTTCATGAAAATTACTTTTTACAAGAATACAGCCAATATAAGACCTGCAAATACGAATTACATCGGCTATCCATTAGTCTTGTTCTTACCATACCTTCAAATCGACCACTGGTACGTGTTTAAATGTGACATTACAATAATTGCAGCAATGTGTCGTTTGTACTACAAGCTTGCGACACAGCCGCCGCTCGCGCCTTGTGTGGCCACACGTGTTACTGTGGTCCAAGTTAAAAGAACTAGATATATTTTTATTATACCGTTTCTGATTCTATTATGTAGAATCGCTGATTGTAAAAATGTATAGATGAAGCACGTACAATATTTGTGTAATAGTAATTTTAGGCATCTTACACCAGATAACAATCACTTATTCTGCACCATCTTCTACCCGGCAACTGATTGTCGAATGTATTATACAAAATATTTTATTGATTCGAAATGTAAAAAAATAGAGACTGACAAAAGTCAATAAGTAGAATAATTGTATTAGCATAATTATGGATTTACATTAAAAAAATATCTCTATCGTGTCTAAAGTATATGTTTAAAAATTAATATAATGTTGTAGACGTTTCGCTTGTGAATTGGGCCAAGACCCTACACGACGCTCCATAAAGATAATTATTACTCATTTGTACGATGGCCATTTGCCTTTGTTTATATTATTGTTGCTATAAGGAACAACTAAATGTTTACACAATCACATAATATTGAATTTATTGAATGAACGAATTTAGTTTGTTGTTTTAGTTTTAATTTTTTTTTGCTTTTTGGAATAACTGTACGCATCATTTTAATTGATTATAGACTGACAATGATATTTGACCCGGTGGGCAAAAGTCAAACTAATTGGAGACCGTTCACTAACACCACCCTTTCATAGTCGAAAAATTGACCAAAGATCTGTGTTGTACTGTAGCTGTCTTGTATTTTTCTTTTATGTCGTTTTAAATTTTTTCTAACCGAACAATCCGCGATAGAAGCGTCTCTTACCGGTCATATCCTTGTTTGACTACGAGTTACGACAAATTATAGAAAAAAATAGACGAATTGAGAACCATCTCCTTTTGAAAGTCGGTTAAAAATATGATTTTTGTTAAAATCTTACTTTTTACCAATAATATAATTGCGAAAGTTTAGATGGATGGTTGTTTGTTAGAGTTTGTAGTCTAAACTGCTGTATCTCTATGGAATTTGTCATAGATGTAGAACATCTAGAAGAACACATAGGCAATTTACTAAGCTTTTTTTTTCGGACGGAGTAGCGGGCGAAAGTTGGATATATATTTTAATATAAAGTGTGTTAATATATTCGTGTTCAGCACGCTGAAACAAACGTGACTCTTATCCACGTGAAATATTTAACATCGTTATAAACAAAAGCCAACCGCCAAAGATTTAACTGATATGTATTATGTTTATTATATTAAAAAGTGAAGTATTTTTGATACTGCACTTGTCTTGACACGTGCGTTGGAGGAAAACGAAATAAATATTTTTAAGAGTGATTAAGGCGTTTATAAAATGATTTACTATTTGATTGATTAACGATAAAAAAATCTTCTAAAGAAAAATAAGTCATCATCATCATCTTCCTCCTTATCCTACTCCCGGCGCAACAGGTTTTTGTCCTCCACATAACTCTATCATACGTCATCTCAGTCATCACTCCCTTCTTGATCATGTCATCTTTCTCGCAATCCATCCATCTCTTTCTAGGTCTACCTCTACCGGTGTACCCTTCCACACTCATACCTAACATTCTCCTTATTACATACGATTCATCCCTCCTCATAACATGCCCATACCATGCTAACCTTTTACTCCTTACCTTAAAGAAAAATAAGTACGATATTTTTAATCTTCTTCTGTCTTCGCCTTTTCCCAGTTATTTGGGGTCGTCCTCGTCCTAAGTCTCCAGACAGCACGAATCTTAGAAGCTTGTTCGTCAAGGTTTATTTCCTTCATATCCTTTTGAATCGTCTGCTAATTGGTAGGTGGTCTTCCGCGGGTTCTCGTCATCGTTGGTGTGTTTGAATAAAATTTAGTTCGATTTAAAAAAACCTTTCAACGTCAAATTACGTCTGAGATCGTCATCAAATCCTACGATGATATCTTAATCTCTCAAGCAATTATATTACGTGTTTTGATAAAAACATATCCGGTTTTTAGGAAATATTCTTAAACTAATGTGTCAGGGAAATAACGATCGTCGTAACAGTTTGTGGTTATGGAAAATATCTTTGTTTATACCAAACTAGCGGTTGCTGGCGACTTCGTCTCCGTGAAATTAAAAAATAATAAAAGTCTATTTTACTCACAGATAAATTACCATTCTAATGGTGAAAGAATTTTTGAGATCGGCCCAGTAGTTTTTGAGTTTGACATACAACAATACAAATCTTTCCTCTTTATAATAGTATAGATTATCAAAGACGATACAGTCGATCGACGTAAAAGCAATTATTTTAATTGTTACGTTAATTGTGAATTTCCACTGGCGAAACATTCACATGAAACTTATATCTCGCATTCTGTCTAATAAACCTGAAGTAACTAAATGTTTTTGTAATGTATTAATATTATATGAGTTTGATATGTGAAAAATGTTTGTTAGAGTGTAGTCTGGAAGAATACATAAGCTATTATACATACTTTTGTTTTACTTAATTCCACGCGGACGTAGTCGCGGACGAAGCTAGTTAACTTTGAGATAAGAACAGTTATTAACGTTGAGATGTTGCGTCAGAAAGCTTACAAACCAATATTGACGTGTATGGATTTGAAGATGCGTCAAATGACGCATTGGTTTTGTTGTTGGATTTCAGTTATTGTAATTGTCATAATCAATTTTCAGTTTGTTTTCTCAAACGTAATATTAATTTATGATATAAACTTAAGTAATGAAATCAGCGTTGTTAGTTTTGTAAAATTTACCCAGTTTGTTATCCTAAAGTATGTTTATTATAAAAGTTTTGTTTGTAGAAATAATTTCTACGTAATTGTTAAGCTTTTAATTGCTATTAAAGGTACAAATATTAAGAATAAATATTTTTGTTACATACTTTAACACATTGAATGCCGATTGCATTATATGAGTTATCCCTATATGCCACATGCGTGACGTACAGTTATTGCAACAGCTGGAGTTGTACTGATGCATAGAAAAAACGAAGTGGCAATACACGGCGCCGTGTACTCGGCCGTATACATATCCACGGCGCCGCGCTGTGTAGTTGGCATTGAATGTGTTAACCAATTGCGTTAAATATTCACAAAAATATAATAATTAGCAAAACAGATCATGTGTTGCCATGTAAAATAAATAATTATTTGATTTCTGTACATACAAGTTTTTGTCCTAAAAAACCATCAAAAATAAACGTACATTCATTTTTATCTATATAATGATTCATTATAGTAAATAATGTAACAGAAATTTTATCAAAAAATCATAAATAATTGGCTGAAGGAAAAGAAAGTCTTGTAGGAGGGCGCAACGTTGCTAAATAATTAGGAACGATTTATAGGCTAAGGAAGTAGGTCGCTACTCGAGATGGCTACAGGTCGCTTTACGACATCTCCATGGTAAATTATGAGGCCCAAGACAATTACTTGCAATATATTCAGTCCTAAGGACCTATAATAATCTATATGTATTGGATGTATATGTTGACCGAATGGAAGTTTCTAGAACATTTGATAGGGTTCGTAAATGTTGATGAATAGTATGAAATTTATTCTTTTTATGGTAGAATATTGTAGATAACTCGGTTTAAAAATCAAATCAACAACTTTGTTTACAATAAGGATAAGGAAATACGCAAAAACATACTTCTAATAGAATTCAAAACCGCAAAATGTATTTCAGTTTTGTTTATCATGATTTATCCTGATTAAGTTTAATCGAAAATGAACCTAATTGACAGTCAATCGTTGATTCTAAAATAACACTGGTACGTATTGACTATAAACAATTCTCGATGGTTCGATTTTGCGTGCAGATCGGCAGTTAGCCGTTGCACGAGGAGGTATGTAGGTATATGTTCACCTATATAGGTAAATAAACCTACTCGTAATGTCAGGAGTGCTCCAAGTGAAAGGCTACACGTGCACCATAACATGACACTTTGTGAAAAATGACGCTGTCTCACGTCTCGCTTGCATTTTGCACGCAAATTTTCCAGCGTAATATACAGACTGCAAATTTTACATTACTTTACTTACTCGTAACATTACCTAGGTTCAGATTATTTTTTGTATGGTTGGAAGTTTTTTTGTTTGATGTTTTCTCCTAATGCCTGAATTCTAAAATGTTTCGCCACTTAAAAAAAACTCGATATATAATATTTTTTTTTCATATATTTATGCATGAGCTATTTTTATTTTCTTATTATAATAATAGCTGATGATAAATAAGTAATTTCATCTTCTCAACATAGTTTACAAGTCCATAAAACATTTTACTCCAAGCTAGGACATCATCTAAATGGTAATAAGGTCGACATTCCCGTGCATTTTATCGAGCACGGTAAAAGCCGCCAAATGAGATCATAGACAACGCGGCTAGCCGCGCCAAAACTTTGTCAACGCCCTCATTAAAGCTAAGCTTCTAAACGAGCAATTTTTTATCTTTAATTAGTCTATTACTCATTTTAATTTTAGCTTTTTAAAGTCTAAAAAACTGTAGTCAACGTGCCATCTAATTTGTTTCAAATACGAACATTTCCTGTAAATTATTGTTAATTAACTACAATATGAATTGTGAATAGAAAGATGCGACAGTTTATGTTATTAAAACAGACAAGACGCCATTCCAAAGAAGTTCCTTCTTATTTGGATCAAAAATTTGGCATTTCTATCATTTACCACTTGATACAAGGTGGGAGGAAAGTTACGTTCTATATTGTTATAAAAAACATGAAAGCGTGATAGTAATCAAGTATAGATTAAGTTTAAGAAAATATTTTAATGTTTGTAATCATTTATGAGTAGAAAGTCATATGTTTTACAGGAATCTTCCTTCAAAGGGAAATGGGAAAGAACCTAAATTTTAAGTAAAGCTATTAGTATTCGAATCGAAAACCCGTAGTAAGCACTAATCTTGTATATCATACGGTGAAACAACGCTCCGGTTGTCAAGTGAGAGTACCAAAATACAAGAAACATTAAGTTTGCATTCCTTGAGTTACTAGAGGTATAGACAATACGGTCGGGGATCGTCTGGCCAGCATTTTCGAAGCGTCGCATGGTGGGGGTTACCGTCGAGCGCCGCAAACCCGCTGGCCGTTTATTCAGTTGTCACCCGACAGCCGAGCGAGAAAGACGCGGTCACATCGACCAGCGTGTTCTCAAAACTTTACGCGAAACTAAACTGCAGTTATTAACGAACTGAGAGTGTTAGATGTGTGCGTAGTGTTTGTGTATAGTGATGACTTTTGAATGGATCGATCGGCATCTATGTCTCCTGGACGTGCTCTAATGTCAGAGGGGATGGAAGCCAAAGACCGGCTAATCGAAGAAATCTTGCTGCTTGCACTCTTCATAGTGTCGACCGCGGCCAATTCCTTGGCGTTGCTGGTCTTCTGTCGACGACCTGGTTTAAGGACTATTTCCAATCGGTGAGTACAACTGGTTGTGTTTCGCTCTGTTTGGTTGTTCGGTGTAAGGTCGTGTACAGGATATGGAAGTACGATCGTTAGCGAGGCGAACGGGTTTCTAAATTTGATGCAAAAATCATTGTTGAATCATCTGGTTGTATAATTAATTAAAATGTTTAAGAGGTTTATCCCGAATACACAAAGTTATTAATTTCGTATTTAGAAATAATAACAATCAGTAACTCACGACGCGTAGAGTTTTAAGTAACCTTAACTTAACTTTCACTTGAAGCAATATTTCGATTTGGAATTCTAGTTTAAATTATTATTCTATGTAAAAAGCACGAAACTATAAATACTATTGTTTCAGCGTGTTAATAAAAAATGTATGGAAAAGTTAAACATTGAAAGATGACGACAAAAGCGAGCTTTGTTTCTCGTTTTTTTTGCCGAAGTACATCCATAGCCCGGGCTTGGAGCCAATACTAGTATTATTATTAGAGCATTAGCGTCCGAGGGTACGTCTACCTGTGATTCTTGTAACCTTTTACTCATTTTCTCATGATTTATTATCTTAACTCGCAGTATTAAATTTATACCTAAAAGACTAACATGTCAATTTTTATTGACATCAAAAATTGACAAAAGTAACAATCAGTTCGTTCAATAATTTTTTTCTAAGAATGTACACTTGTGAGTGATTTTATCACAATTATAATAAAAAAGTATATTTTAATAGTAACGGTTACTAAAACAGATACAAAACTAACCTTACCAGTTAACGCATCGAAAGTAGACAAAAACAAAACATATAGCTATTGAACAATTTGTTTCGTCACTGAGAAGGTCAAGAAGAATCGCCTTCGTATTTCAAGCAACAAAACTATAAAATAACTTGAACATTATAACGGTAAGCCAACTTCGGGGCCGAGGTGTGGAGAAAAAGTTATACTAAATTATAATTCTCGCCATATCGATGTTAATAGTACGAGATATTTTTTTAACTATAGAATTCAGCTAATAATACAAAATTAATGTTACAACTAATTTAAATGTAACAATACCGTAAAATTTTAATTAAAGGAAAATATGTAATCAGTTAATTGCGTTTAACTTTACGATAATTATACATTTTGTGGGAATCCCAAATAAACGAAACCCAAGGATAATAGCTGTGGAAGATAACGAATAAATTAACGCTTACGTCCAGAACTCTAAAATAAAATTAAAGATAAGTTAGATTTTTTAAATCCACATTCTAAACTTTACTAAAAAAAATACTAATCGAGGACCTTTTTGAGGTCGATTAAAAATAGATCAAAACTGATGACGATGGAAATAAGGATGTCTGATGAGGCACAGGTAGAGGTTGGTTCTGTCATAAAATATATAAAACCTACATGGACCTACACATGGATACCGAAAATAAAATAAAAAGAGGGCGCTAGTGAGCTATCATTTAGTTTAGCTTATGCTCGCAGGGAGATATCTTGACTATCTGTAAATGTGTTTTTTATAGTCTTGTTTGAGTTATCTCTTTTCAATGATACGGAACATTTGAGATGTATTTAATTAACTTAAGCCTCGCTTTCACTAATCAATCGACAAGCGTGATCATACATAATTCAGAACGGCCAGTTTTATTTAATTGCGCTATAGTAGGCCGGTTGATTTGTGTAATATTCATAAATATATGCATATGTTTTATGTATTTTTAAATTTGCAAATCATGCGAAATTTATCGTTACTAAAATAAAAAAAATTAACTGTCACGAAATATTAAATTTACATTTCTGAACAGAAATTAGAAATTTTTTACGCATAAACGGAAGTCGATTTATATTTCACGAAGTAATTGAGAAAATTTCTAAACGAATAATTCTTATTATCCAATTTATGTAAGCGACAGTTCGTTTGTAAAAAACCATTAAAAATCATCCAAATTGTGTATACAACTGTTTTTTAATTAAAATATTCATGAAGAATTTCTTGCAATGAATCCTTCACAGTTATCTTTGTAAGATATATTAAAAAGGAACCGTAACATGTCAAGTATCAAAATGATTCTTGCAATTTTACACTTGCACTGTTGCCAACCAGTGTGTGGTCGGTCAGTATCAAGGTGTCATGTTCCATCTCATATGACAAGATAATTTGACACTTCGAGACTTCGTACTTTTGAAGTGAGTGGATATGACTGAGTTGCGACTGTCCTGTTTTTTACAAAGAGAATATACGATATAGCAATAATATTTTATGTGTGTTTTGATACTGGGAACCAACGGCGAGAGATTATGAGTTACTCTTAAGTTCCTATTGTTTCACCTTAATGTTCTTTTTACATCGTAATAAGCTAGTGATACGCTCTGACTTCGTTTATGTAATAATTAAGAATGAGGTTTCAATTGAGAATCAATTTGTATTCTTCCATGAAGTGTCTTTAGTCGGGTTTTTTACTTTTTCCAAATATAATAAATTTTAAGTATTGATAAAATTAATGTATTGAACTACTTCATTAATGTATTAATACATTTACAAATGGTCTGATAAATTGATTGTTTGTTTAACTCAATAATTTGTTTGTCTCTATTGTTTGCGATACAATTAAATAACAATATGAACACAGTATGACTGTCTATTCAAACTAAATTAAATGATACTGATAATATTTGGATATAATAAACATAAGGGATGATGGGAGAATAATAGAATTTATAACTGGACGTCTAGTATTTGTTTAAGAATATATTTTTTTTAATCTTGTTTCAAATCAGCACACCTATCAACTCGACCGACAAGATTTGACAACTGTTTTAGTCAAATAAATCGTTGTATTCAAATCTACATACTAAGTATTGATGCTAACAAATACTTTTTAATACGTAATTGCTATTATCAATACCATAAATAAATATCAACGTAAACAGTGGCTAAAATAAACTGTGTCACTCAAGCATGTCCCCTATGAACTAATTATATTATCACATAATACGTAAGCATTATCATAAATACAGAGTACACTTTCTCTACCGAGTTCGCTGACCTGCTGACAGAATATACTAATGTTTATATTGAATAGGCCTGTTCTACCACACTGATAGCGATATATCATAGACTCTATGACTCAGTATCCTGACCCTAAATGATTGGTACTCCGCCAATTGGAAATGATAACCGTCTCTGATATTTGTTTTAAATTTCCTATCCGGTACTAAACCTAGTAATGAACCGGTTGCATTTTAAACCTTACGAATTTAAAATTAAGAGCTAATTTAATGTAGTTTTGGTATCGGGATATTTAGAAATACCAAAATATTTTTCCTCATAAGTAAATAATATCGTTTTTGGTTGTTATTTCGATAAAAAAAATATTAGTAATTATTTGCACGTCATTCAGATTCCAATCAAAAGTGATAAAAACTAAAGAGTATTTGTTAAAATTTTTATCTTTTAAGTATAATACATTAATTGCATAAATAGGAATTCTCGATTTTAATCAAAATTACTGATTTGAAATTAAAGCCTTAAAATACTTTATTACACATATTTTTATATTTTAATTCCATAATAATACTCTGACGTTAAACTGCAATATTTTGTTTTTCGTAATTTTTGATCGACCTTTGTTTTGTTTCCGAACGCAAGCCTGTCACTGACTTTTGTTACGTCAAAGAATTGCAGGTTATGTTTTAAATTAGATTTTGCGACACTGGACTGCTTATCGTGCTATAATATAATTAAAGTCTGCTTGTTTAATGAATTACTTCGGCTGATCGGTATCTGCTTGTTAGTTCTGTAAACGTAATTTTGGACAAACCAATGTAACTAACTGATTTTAGTAAATTAACTAGTAAATTCAAGGTCAGGTTTAATAATGAGGCTACTTTCGTTCTTGTACTATTCTAGATTAGATATATTATTACATTTATTCATCGCAATAAACCTTACGAAATCCTATCGAAACGCGTGCTTTATAAATTATACCTACTCGCGTATTGAACCTCTTTGGCAACGGAACGCACAAGCGATTGCTAAACCGTTGCACATAGAATTAAAAAACAATTAGACGTAATTGTAACTTCAAAGTTTGCTTAACATTTTTAATTACATATTTTATTCAAGGACATATAGCCAGGAAGACTAGCAGATAATATAAAGAAAGGACAGTGGAAAAATAAAATAAAAGTTTCGAACTAAATGAAAGCTGTCGTTGATTTTTTAAATTAAATATGGCGTAACTTTTGACACGTTTGGCGGCAAAGATTGTATAAAATGGTCCATGTCAAGGTGAGGAAGATCCGAATAAGTCAGGTGTATTTGTGTAGATAAAATGTGCAAAAACACTGATGAAAAGAGCCATTTGTCACGTTAGCGCTTGAAATGTTCCAGACGACCCTGTCTATAAGAGTATATCGATTTTCGTTATTTTTGGACCGAAATATATTTAAATGAGATTTAGTAATGTTATTTCAGCACACTTATTTCAGATCACAAGACGATTTAATTGTTACTTTATGAATTAAACAAATAAACCGTCAACTGTCATTTAATTTAGTTAGACGAGATTTATGACCAAACATTTGACAGCTCTACATTTTCCCGCCAAAAGTTAACCTTTGAAGGATCCATGACTTTGATTTTTAAACAGTTAATAACTATAACATTAATTTAAGTAGGTCCAAAGTTTATGACTGGGTGACGGGTCATTAATTAGGCAATTTAGTCGCATCAAGGTTAATAAGTAAATAAATAAAGGATCGGTTTCGTTTGATTCACTCAGCATTCAGTCAGTGACCCAGTATCATGTCCAAATACACTCGAAATACTTCGCATCTCTATAAACAATATAAATCCTTGTGAATTCAATACAAGAGACTTGTAAATCGATTACAAGCGAGTGCGGTTATCGCGGAATTATAAATCATTCTGTTTATTATTGTACAACCCTGATTTTATTGAATGGAAGAATCCATTACATCAAGAACAAACTGTTGTAACTATAGGTAAATGTAATTCGTTGTAAGATTACGTAAAACCTGAATGATTAATACATGTAGAGATATAGTTTAAATAGACCATTTACTTCAACTACGACGATCTCTGGGACCAAAATCTGGTGCACTGACCTTACTTAGAATAAGACTAAAGTTTACTTGAAGTTGTTCATATTCTAAAACTTTTCATTCAATAAACTTTACAACATTTACGCTAATGGACAAAGGTAACATCGTGGAGTCGTAAGATCTTAATTTACTATGAAATCTTAATCTTCTAGAAACTTCTATGTTCTAATTTAATCTGTTTGTTGGTTCCCACTGTATTCTTACGCAGTCTTTTGTCACTAATCTTGTGGAATATTAACATAAATTTTCCTAACCTTTAGAGGCGTATTAATGCAATATTAAGTACGTGCTTCCAGTCAATAAAAATCATTAATTGATCGTGAAAATGTAACACGACATTGATATCGTTAGATTAGTCGAATAAAATTGATCATTGTTGAGTTGCTTTTAGTTTTCTTTAATAACTAACTCTGCTATTAGTCTATGCTAAAAATAAGTGTTAGATTGGAACAAGATTTATTGTGATCAAAAGTTTAAACAACTTTAAAATTCACAATATTTCAATGTCAAATTAAATACTAATGCGAAACAGATCAATTTGCGAAAAGACGCAACAAGTCTATAGGCGATCGGATTTCGTCAACTTCGATTGATTGCTCTGAGGTCGTGCCAAAATTAGGTCGAGAGATTGAATCGAATAACAAACGTATGACTTATCTCATACCTTGACAGAGACATTGTACAGAACGTTTTCTAAATGTGTCAATAACTAGCTCGTTTACCCACTCGACCCTAAGCCCCATATAGTTCTGACGAGTTACAGATTTTATAAGATCTAGACAGAGCAAGAACATTCTGATTTCAAGTGCGTATTCAAGTGTTATCGAATTAAATCAATCCCCTTTCTATTTATTTCTTGGGTTATCCTTATTAACTTGTCACAGTGACAACTACAATGTTTTGCCAATATTTAGTTAACGTTAGGGACTTTTGCCCTCTGCTTCAATAAAATTATAGTACAATTTAAATATCGTGTGATCCTATTGCTGCAACATTAATGAAATTCCTATTGTTATCTCACTTTTTATAATAGAATGAGAAAGATAGCAATATTATGTTTTTTATACGAAATCCAACGATTATAGCAGTGTGTCCTGAGTACCAACTGTTAAAAAACGATTACTAATTTGTTTATCTTGTCATATGGCCTTGATAGGTTTCCGTATTATTTTTGTTTTTTTTTTCGCTTATCCGAATAAATTGCCAATATTTCAATACGAAACATTTATTTATATTACAGCATAGTAGTTTAAGCGATAATCGAACAATGTTCAATAAACTTGACGCTTCGACGATTTGTCTTGTCTATTGTTACTTGTATAAAATTTTCCGTAATCTTTGACCGGTCTTGGGTCTTTGTTAGTTTTTTTTTGTTTTCGTAGATTTTCATCCATTATTTAATTTTATAAATTCGTTGATATTTAACACCGAAATTCAATTCTCTTTGTAAAAGCGTTAACGTCGTACGGCCTAATACCGACAAACCTGTATTGTTTTTAATTACAGAGTTTAGGATTTTTTTATACATGTATTTTGACAATGGAAACTCACAAAGTCAAGGCCTTGAGGTTTACCTCATTTTTTTATTATTGAATGACACGACACAAAAGCATGCTCTTAATATATAATTTTTCTTGTTTTTTGAATACTGATTTGGAAACATGTTTTTTACAAAATATATCGTTTTAGACATTCCGTAGTTCATTTAACCGTCATTAGTTATTTTCTTAGCATTTAAGTTTGAGATCGTTTTTCTGTTCGTAACAGTACATTTATTTCCATAATAAATCACTCAGTATTCAATCTCTCTGTTTTAGAGTTCTTTTACACGTTGAAATGATTTGTTAGCAACCTAAATTGACTTTCTAAGAGCAGTTTACATTTCACTATCTTAACGATATGCTACTCGTTAACGCTATGCGTTTTACCGAAGCGTGGAATGTTAGATTTAAAGCCATTACGTGATTTTGTATACACAGTCACTTGTTTTATACAATTCTGGTCCTATATTTTTTAATAGCGGCCAGTACTGCATGTACTTGGCTGAATGGTTTGTAAACCTTTGCCTGCACGCATGAGTGAAAAAAAGTTATGCGAGATGTTAAATGGCACTGAACATTTTTTTTAAATGTGGCCAGTGCGTAATAGATACATGTTCTATTCGGCTGAATGGTTTAAAAACGTTTGTCCATCCATATAAAGACGAAAATATATAACAAAATGGAGAAGTATTTATAGGACGTTAAAAGAAATTCAATTCGGTTGATGATATTTTAATGGCGGTACCAAATTGATGGGTAATCTATATTCCATTTGAATGAACTGAGCCGAATTCATGGGCAGCGGTCGCTTCGCCATTTCGGCGGATTTCGGTGGCCGCTTGCTCGTTTGCCACCTTATTGTATAAAAAAAACCGAGGTTTTAGTTTTTCTCGTTTATATTCTTAAATTTACGTCCAATATCCGCGTTTATTTCATTGATTTATACAACTTTTAAGTATTTATTTATATTTTTAACTGCGTTAGCCTTTATAATTCGATTGAAAAATTTCTCAGCTGTGTTCGGACGGTTGACTTCCAGTATATTTATAGTTAGTTGCAGAACTAGAAACAAAGTCTTCCTTGTTGTTATGTAAGTTCCGTGTGCCATTTAGACAAGGGACGGTTATATCACCTTGGAGATTTTCATACTTAACTAAAGACTTAGACTTACAATTAAATTGTGCGTTATCAGGCTATCTTAACCTTAAAACTTAAAAATAATTAAAGTAATCATTGATTTGCTACAGTTTAATTTATCAATTTTTAGTTTTAAGAATCGTTAGAATAATTAATTGTGTGCCACTGTAATTGAAATATCATTTGTTTTAAAGTTGTCAATACAAGTGTCAGATATTTATGAATATGACGTTTATTAATCGGAATAAAAAAATGTAGACGTAGGCGTTGACAGCAATCGATTGAGTTAGCACACAGATAATAAAATGGTAATTATGAAGTTGAATGTCAATGTCAGCTGTGCTGTAGTACAAATGTAAAGTCAGTCTAAATTCAAAGTTACTAGAATTAAAAGTTTTTGCAGCTGATTCTTGTTTAGGCTTTTTTTCCATTTGACAACCTTGTAAAAGAATAGGGCGACAGTCTGGAGATTTGTTTATATTATTTTTGCTATATTAATAATGTCGTTTTCACTCTTTATTATTTATTATAATTCTCTATCGTTACCATCGTCTTTGTATTCAACTTTCTATACTGTACGTTACCGCAACTTTCCATTGCGCATACTTTGTATTGAAATCGACCGAAAATCGCTCTCAAAGCTACAATACATCAATCAAACATTCAATATGTTTGAAATGCTATTAAATATATTACGAAACATTCCTGCGAGTATAATGAAATAGTTTGCTTTCTCTATTGAATTACACTGTCTTATATGCTGCCGAATAAAAACAAAACGGAGTTTTATGTTTTAAAAAACCTTGTTTATGGCCAGTATTGACTTCGAGGCATAGTTTTTATAGATAACAGAATTGTTAATTCATAATACCGTACTGTGTACAGGCATAAATACGTATATAGCGTATGTATGTATTTTATAGAGCAGCACTATCAGGATGGAAAAGTAATTAATGTAATTGGAATGAATGTAAAAACTGTTTTATTGTTAAAAAATCGATAGTGAACGAGCCAGAGACGCGTTTTGAAAGAGGCTCGTTGTACGAATGCGAACATGCAACGTAAAACTGTCACGCGGGTGTAGTGTACTAATGAAATCAATTAAAGCTAGGACTTTATTAAAATAATATTTTAGTTTTAATTTAAAAAGTAAGCGAAGTTTAAATTAAAATAATTTCATTATTATCTTACATAAATTGGTAAATGGTAGACCTAATTTAATCGTTAGATTTAAATTAAGAACCCTTTTAAACGAATTAAAGTCAAAACATGTCCAGTAAATCATCTGCAATTCTTCTAGTGTTTTCGATATTTCAGCTGGAGATCATTTAATATTTGACAAATTCTGCTCTATTTCCAGCTTTTGCTTTTTAACTAACTTAATATTATGTCAATTTATAATTATTAAAATGTTATTGTCCTGCTTAATCTATATTATTTGGCTATTGTAGTCGGCGCCGGGCGAGTTCAATCGCCAATTGTGCCAATTTGCATTTCTAATTTCACTGACATTCGACTTATTGCATACCAACGGGTAACCCGCTCTCTTTAAACTGACGAAAACTAACTTAAACCAATTAATTTGTTATCTACTCAAATCATAAAAATAAAAGATTTGACACTTGTTATAATATAATTTCTTTACTTGGTAAGAAACTATTAAAGGTAAAGTAAAAATGTCTGGCTACTTTTAAAACGAAGAATATTTTTCTTTTTCCGCTGCGTTTAAATTAAGAACAAGCGATGGAACTGAACAAATCGCCATGTTGATGTACATATTATCATGTGCCAGTGTTGTTTAGACAAAACTTGAAACGAAGTTTAAAAATATTAACCAAAGATAATTTAGACTAGATCTCGAGTACTTATATTTTTCTTACTTATTGCTTACTGACGACTTTTATTTTTGTTTATCGTTACAGATAATAAATTAATATTGAGATATTTATAAATACAGATAATATATGATTTCCTTCATGCTTACAGATGATAAAATCTTTGAGTACGTAATTAAACGTTTACTGTTGCCAACTGCTGTTTTTTTAATCTGTTTATCTAACTCAGTATTCATTTGGTTAATATTAGGATTTTCATTTAGAAAGCGTCAAAATGTATAAACCATGTGTCATGTTTTGCGAATATACAAATGTTACAACGTGACTTGAATGAATTGTCAATGTCAAATTTTGAGATTGACATCTAAAAGCGCGGGAGACTTAGTTTTTTCTTTTTTTAACGCGTGCCTATTTACATCTGTACCGCTCCGGAAATAGAATTCGGCAATTTTAATTTCAAAGATGATTATCTGTTTTTTCGCCTTTGTGACTGAATTTGTTTCTTTATTATGTACAAGTTATGTGGCATTGCTTAGGTAACTTGATTTCGTAATCTATTGTTCTGTTAAGACAGATATAATCACGCCCGTGACCCGAAAGAGGCTAACAAGCTTGAAAATATTTATCGTAGTAATGAATTTTAACATCGTTATCCGAAATATAAGAGCGTTTATGACAACCTTTACAACTCGGCCTCTCGTTGACGGTTACAAAACTTCTTAAATCAAGTTATATGTTCTTTGATTTTGCAATATATTAACAAACATATATCAATTGAAATATACATTATTATAATATTACATTCACCAGAGATAATAGTGTTAATAATGTCTTCTTATTAGGGTAGACTCTGAGCCCCTCATTGAGGACGTATAGTGAGCTGGTGATGGTGATGATGAATGTCTTCTTAATTTAAATCATAAGTTATTACCGTTTGACATACGCTGCAAAAACACGTAACAATAAAAAAATAATATTATGTTTTTGTACTTACGACTAGTTAACATATTGTCATTTAGTATTTTATCTAAACCTTCACAGTAAATTACTTTAAAGGTTTGATATGAAACCTTGTTAGGCCATTGCCCTGGTGAGTGTTCATTGCTCTGTCACTTTTAAAAAGCTTCCGGTTGCATAATCGATTAAATAGTATAATCGATTAACATGTATATCGATTACTCGTGACCCTAACGATTAAGTAATCGAACCTTGTGAATAAGCCACGTATTAATTGCTGCGCTTTGTGCGCTTGCTCTTTGCATTTCAATTCTTAATTACAATCGGGAAACTCGATGAAGGGTAAATAGTAAGGTCGTTTGAGAAACAATTAAATCAATTAATGACTGCCAGTAATTTTTATATGTAACCTTTTTGTTTTAAATATTTTGTAGTATTTTAGTTTAGTGTATTTTATAGTTTGTAGCAGTGTGTCGCTGTTCTGTCTAAAACTGTTATTAGTTCTATAGTATGCATTTATAAAGCAGTTTAACTTTTTAATTGTCAAGTACTTGGTGTTTTAAGGTCATTCACTTTTGATATTATTATTCTATATGGGCTGCCAGTATCAATAAAGTTAATTTTAAATTTGATGAATAATCGAATGACGTGAGAATCGATTCTGAAAACATTTACTCAAAATGCATTAATCAGATCAATATCTAAAAGTGACTTTTGTTGATGAGTTATTAATGAAAAACATATTTAAATATTATAAAAGCTTTTAATATTTGACCACAAATAAATAAATTGATATTAAATTTGTATTGTGAATTTTGAATTACAAACGAAAAAAATCTTTGAAAGTGCGACTAATAATGGAACGGCTTGTTAGTTCCGTTCTTTAATCATTTTATTCTACGTCAACAAATGTTACAGATTATAATAAGCAATTCGTCACAGATAAAAAAATGGTTTATAAAAGTATTACGTAGAAGTTAAATAGTGTTTTAACAATTAAAGATTACTTTGTAAATTAACTTTAGACATTTCAGTCAAAAATAATTTATATTCACGTAACATATGAAGAGTATCGTAATTCCAAGGTTAAATTGACCGACAGCGAATCTAAATTATACATGTATATGAAAAATCTTGTTTAATACTAATATCTCATACATTTTAATTATATCTCGTGTATCACTTGATTATGTAAACCGTAATCATTTTTTTTATTTCCCATTGAAGGCTACACTATAAATAAAAGTTAACGGTACTTTTTATCTGTTAACGGATAAAGACAGTTTTTATTTCATTTACTATCGCTAATATTATTTAATATCACGTAATCTACAATACGGACAAGCAAGATAGAGGATTAAACAACAATAACAGTCACCAATTCATTAAGACAATAGTGAAAAATAAATTTGGTTTTATAGTATTTTAGGAAACATATTGTAAACAATCTACAGCAATAAAGGCTTTATAAATTAAAGATTAATAAATCTTCAATACTGAAATACCTGTATGGACCAACAAATTATATGACCCGATGAGTCAAACTTAATTATGACAGCTCACAGAGCGGGCGCACACCTTTTACTAAACTAACGCAGAACTGTTGTGCGATTGTCGTTTGTTTTGCAGCCAATTCAACTGTTTAGTTGCTCAAATAAAAATCGAATAGTACGTGCACCTCCATAGCTAGTAGGTATCAAGGTGTAAACAGTTGTGCGATAGTTTAGTCAAAGGTGAGCGCGCGCTCTAAAGAACTAAAGCAGAGAATTTGATTTGGAACTCAAATAGACATATTCAACGTGATTATTTCAACACGAGGCGATGTAAATTATATTTAATTGCATTTAAAATTAGCGAACAATGTCCACGGTCAATGCTAAACACCGAGAACTTGGTTTTAATTTACAATAACTTTGAATAATTCAAACGGAATTAGGAAAATTATCTAAACGTTAGTATAGCACACATTTTCAGTCTATACTAATATAATAAAGCGTAAACACACACTTCTTTGTTGTCTAAGATGTCAGGAATTTACAGCGTATTTTTGAATAATTCTTTTTTTAATAAAAAGTCCTACACCTACGTCACGCTTTAGGCTATATATTTTCACGCCATTAAACTTAGGGGGTTAATATTTTGGATAAAAACCCTAATGTGGGAAAGAAACTATAAGTTGCTGCCAACATCAAGGAAGCAAGATTGCCATGGTTTGTCATCATGTCGTGTCATTTTGACATTTGCAATTGATAATTTGACAAATGTAGGTGAACAATTAAATAAACATTTTATAATTTCACGCGGATGAAGCCGCAAGGGAACAGCTAGTAGATTATAAAGGTTTTACTTACTTTAAAAGTTAATTCCTTAAGTTCGAAAGGTAACAAACGCATTAATATAAATTAATTTAATATAAATTAATACCACTATGCATAATGCCATCCCCATCCCTGAGAACCGTACGAAATGCAGAAACATCCTACAGAAGATAGTCAAGAAGAGGTCGCGGTCCTCACATACGAGGAAATGATGCAGAGAGCATGAAAAATTTGTATAATTCTAGTTTCCCATGACGTTGTTTTGCAGACGATGACGAATTTCTTAAGAATCCACTTATAATTTTATGTTACTGACAATAAAAAGATTAACACATTATCTCTAACGATATTCGGTGTTACAGCTAAATCTTAAGAAACCCTATTTATATACGGTGACTAATTTTCTTACTCACTGATCCATGGAATTAGTTTTGCAAGTTAATTGTATCATTATTACTTGTTTGTGTTTTCTGTGGAAATATTTTGACATTTAGATTTTTTTATCTGTGGAATCAAGTTTTGATTTTGGTTGATTTAATATTATTGAATTACTTGAAATGTATTAAAAGACTAGCTGTTCCCTTGCGGCTTCATCCGCGTGAAATTATAAAAACTTTATTGTTTACATTTGTCAAATTCTCAATTGCAAATGTCAAAATGACATGACGTGATGACAACCCATGGCAATCTTTTTTCTTTGATGTTGGCAGCAACTTATGGTCTCTTTCCCACATTAGAGTTTTTATCCAAAATATTTACCCCTTAAGTTTAATGGCGTGAAAATATATAGCCTAAAGCGTAAGTGTATGGGTTTTTGTTAAAAAAACAATGATTTAAAAATATGCTGTAATTGCTGACATCTTAGGCAACAAAGAAGTGTGTGTTTACGCTTTATTATATTAGTTTAGATAGACGGCCTTACAAATATTAGTACAAATTTTGCTTATACTCAGTTTATTCCTAGGTTTAACTTTACATAGCGTTTATTTGTAGGGCTGAGAGTCTATAATACTTATCTGAACCAGTGGATATAAGTAAACTAATTTACAATATTTAGCGCCCCCTATCTGTCAGAAAAATGTCACAAGATTTTTGCCGAACTGTGGCCGTTTTTTCTTATGCCATTTTTGTTTCCTTGGACACATTTAACATATTCTAACAGCGCCTATCGCTCCATGACTCTTAACCTTTTGTCGCACTATAATTAAATGTTGTAGACTTAACTAAAAGTATAATAAGACATGAAATATACATTTATAAATGTCACGAAACCATTTTAATTCTAGTCCTTTTGAGGGACAACGATTTGAATATTACATAGAAGGAAGACGATTTGTGTCATTGTCTATTTTATTGCATTATCACGCTTCTTCGATTGTTACAAAATTATTAATGTACTCTCATTTGTCTGGTTTAAAACGAATCTTGGCATTAAGTTGCAAGTCATTGTGGATTGCAAAAAGCAACTCTTTGCATTATTATATCTACTTGAAGTTTTAACTCATGGATCACTTGCTAGCGTATGTTAAGTTATGACGGCTGATAGAAATGTGAAGAGCAGCACATGCCGACCCTTCGTAGGGACAACCGCAAGATGATGATCACTTACTAGTGAATTTACACTACTAAAACATTTGTATAAACATTCTACTTAGACTACGTTTTCACTAGTCTTACGTATTCTAACATTAATTCGAATTATATTTTCCTTTACAAATAAAATCGATATCTAGAAACATGTGGACGATTCGTTCGCTGGTTAATTTATTATGTATTTAAAGCGATCGATATCTGTTTGTTGTTTGGAATGGAGAATGATCGTCTGGAAATAAAGGTAGGGACACACTGCCAACTTACATAGTATTTGCCAATTCTCGAATGACGTAAACGTTTTAACATGGATATATTTGTTATCACAAATACGTTTGCCTTACTTTTCTTGACTTTATTGTTGATTGCAATGGTATAGCCGTTTTAGTTTTTAACTTTTAAAAGGGAGGTCTTCCATTCCTTTGTTTTTTTTTTATAAAAAATAAATTAATAGATGATTTAGTTACATAACATTAGACTGTAGTTTATTGAACTTAAAATGTTAGGTGATTAATTTTTTTTATATCTTTGTGTCCATAATAGTCTAGTCAAGTGAATTCTAAGTTAATTGTGAAATGTTTCCTTGCTTGAGACAGATTATACAAGATTTGTTACGCAATTGTCTTTTCCCGCGTTTACTTTGTTATTGTTAAGACATCTAGATTACGATTGGCTAGAATTCTGACATTGTTTCACATAAAGTATTATGTATTATGTGCAGTCACGAAATTACTATTTTTAATTCTCACATTGTTCTAGAGGGTTTTAATGACTTTCTTTTTACTACATCGTGTTACTTACAATGTAGTATTTATCTAATTTCAAGTATAACTAAACGGCGATTTATAATAAAGGAATAGTCTACTTAATTAATGATTTTGTGCATAAAAAAGTGTACTAAAAAAAAATTATAAATGTGATTATTGGATAACGATTAACACAGACTCTATAATTGTTAGTGTTACAATTAATTCCTGTTTACTATGCGTTCAATTTATCTAACCTTACTACCTTAATTGATAAACTGCAGTTCAATGTTCAAAATGTTTCTTCAGATAAATCATATGTGATTTATAATTGAATAGCTTTAAGGTAAAAATTCTTACTAAGTGTAGTATCAAGTGAAATTAAAACATCAATTTAACATAGGAATCTAATATTTATTTCGTATAATTTAAAGCATAAATGTCGGTAAGAGAACTTGATATAGTCATTAGTCGATTCGTTATATAAAAAGCCTAGCTTCTCATTAATAGATCTTAGTATATGAAAGGTATTTTTATTGAAGTAATTCTGTGGTATTCTAATTTAATGTAACAAGTATTACTTGTTTATGCTTAATGGTTTTGTCGATTTGTACCAAATGTAATGTTTCTAGTAATTAAGGAACTGATATGACCAACGTTAGCTTAGAATTAACGCAGACTAATTAAGACGCAACCTTTAGTCAGGCGCCCACTTGTGTTTTGACCGTTTCAGGGTTGCCACCATATCGGTATTACCCGAATTCTTTCTTTACATGGTACATATTTGGACTATAGGTTTGACGTCCATGTCTTCAAAACAGAATGTTCTGAAACAAGTCCATAGATAGATTTTTGTTAAAGAGTCAAGTCTTGGGAAGTCATTGATCGTCTTTTATTTACCGCTAATATGGTGTCAAGTCGTTGGTTTTTGTTGCCATAGTTCAGGTTCAGGGTTGTCACACTTATTAAAATAGCTTGCTATGCAATCTTTACTATCACGTCACAATAAAATTGACGCGTTAACAACGTCATAATACTGGTATTACCTGTGTTATAACTGCATAGAATTACGTTATTACTTAATATCTGTATTATCTATTGTTTTCTCTTACAAGAATTACATATTAAAAAATGCCTGAGAAACGGATGTCTTTTTGTTTCTACGCAGTCTATAGATGGCAGCACAAATAATGTTAAAACGTAATTATGTTACGATCGCTTTGAAAAGACCTTTATCATTAAATCATTATTTGAAGGCATTTGATAATTATCTTCTGATTCTGTTTTTCCTTGATGAAACACGTGCTTTTTGAATTAATCTCACACAATTTTTTCCATTGGTTATTGTAAAGTATTCCTTATATTTTTTCAAGATCTTTCCTCTATTTTAGTGCTTAAGAAGTACTTATAGCACAGATTGCAATCATATATTTATACTTAAAAGGTAGACAATTGAGTAAACTTTATCTTGTATGTACAATCAAAATAGTTTTTTTTTTTCAGTAATACCTGTTGGCTACATTTTGAGAATCATCTAAGAATATGTAATATGGAATCTATAAGTCGGGGGCTTTCGTATAACGCCAGGTGAAATCTAGGTTTTGCCTTGATGCTAATGCATTTAGTGCTTCCATTGACCTATTTAGATGCTAGAACATTAGTGTTACGACCTGCTTTCTGAGTAAAGGGAGCGGACGAATTGCCATATTACACTTGCTAAAGGATTTTAAAATAGTAATTAATCTATTGTTTTAATTTATTTATCTGTCAACTTTGTTTTTTATTCTCATTACTTGAAAAAAAAAAATAGGTATCAACTTAAAGCCTATATCTGATTAAAGTATATGCTTGTTTCAAGTTACATTCAGATTATTTGATTCGCGATAACAAACATACATCCAAACTTTTAGCATTTACATTATTTGTGAGATGTAACTAATTAGCACTAGACTTCGTGAATTCGATTCATAAATGGTCTAATTTCGTCAATTGTATATTTTTACACTTCAAGCTATGATGTGTCACAAATAGGAAACTAAAAATAAATCTTGAAAGAACACGGAGAATTTAAAAGTTAACTGAGTTGGAATTACACATTAATTAGTTAAACAATGCGGAAGATGTATTATGCGATTTGATATAACATTTAGAAATCTAGAAATAATTTAAACATATTTAATTGAATTACGAAAATATTTTAAACTAGCTGTTCCCTTGCGGCTTCATCCGCGTGAAATTATAAAAACTTTATTTCATTGTTTACCTACATTTGTCAAATTATCGATTGCAAATGTCAAAATGACATGACATGATGACAAACCATGGCAATCTTGCTTCCTTGATGTTGGTAGCAACTTTGGTCTCTTTCCCACATTATATTTTTTATCCAAAATATTTACTCCCTAAGTTTAATGGCGTGAAAATATATAGTCTAAAGCGTGACGTAAGTGTAGGGCTTTTTATTAAAAAATAATTATTCAAAAATATGCTGTAATTGCTGACATCTTAGGCAACAAAGAAGTGTGTGTTTACGCTTTATTATATTAGTATAGATGTATTATCTGTTACGATATTATGTCATTAAAAATGTGTCGATGTTAAAATATTTTTTCACGTGCGAATAATATTTCATTTCCATCTGCACACTTAAAAATATATAAATCAGAAAATCTTAAACAAACGCGGTTTTTCAACACATTAAGCAGGAAAGACATTTGGCAACATATAACTAATTATTTATTTCGGTTGTAAACTCTTTACACATGATGAATGCTGGCCGAAAATATTCATTTTTTTAAATTTATTATTCGCGAACAAATTAAAACGACAACATGAATCTTGTGACACGAGCTGTCAGATAGAATAGGACGGGAGGAAATTTTTAAAAGCTACTTTCTTAGAAGACAGCGAGAAAGAAACTATTTAATACCGTCAAAGTAGGGCATGCATAAAAGAGAATAAATTAGCGACATCAGACGAAATAGGTCAATACAAATAATTTAAGCCATAAATTACATTTATTTATACATATATTGGTATACAGGCAGAACATTTTGTACATAAATATATATTTTCCATTAGCTGTGGCAATTAAAGAATTTTATAGTATTAGATGTCGGGATCCGCAAATAACAAAATTATCTTGAAAAATACGATGTCAGGATTAATTATGATGTTGTAATTGATCGTAATGGCCAAAAAATGAGTATTATAAATCACCATTACACAATTATCTAGGCAATTACACTTAAGCGAAATTAGGTCATGATACTGCGACCCACTTTTCAGGTGAAGGTTAACGCATCTGGGTTGGGGAGTGTACAGTGAGGCTTATTTGCGGTGTGCTATCTTAAAGCGATAAATTAATTGTTGTAACAGCTTATTCAAAACGTTATAATAAGTGTAGTTAACTAACAGTTTATTATTAGACCAAAAAAACGATAGCCAACTAGATAATTGTAAAGGGCGTGCTATCGTTAATTTGATTACCGATTCGCAATGTTACCGTGGTTAACTAAGATCTAGTCACCTCTATCTTCTGGTAGGCTCCGAGCCCCTTGATTATGATATGACGCTGGTGACAACTATTCATAGTTCATTATATCCTCTACCTTATCCTACTCCTGTATAGTCGGCGCATAATAGTTGTACAGTTTAATTCACTTCAAGAACTTTTTCTATAAGTTGAATACCGCCAGCGGAGGCGACTGTACGAACAGTGTTTTCCGGACGTCATTTAGGATGTATTACTTAGTGAAGGAGGAAATTTTTGCAAGTGAGTGTACGGTCTTTAAACGCTATTATTATAGTTGCAATGACCTTTTTATTACTGATGTTAGTATTAGGAAAGGTTAGTAACTGAGTTAATTGAACCTAAACATTAATACTCCAGTCTTAAGATACTTAATATAAAACTAAAATGAACATTGTTATTGAATTTTATTTTCTTAGTAGAATAATAAGTATTGTCAAGTATGGGAAATACCGTATAATGGTGTTGAACCAACAAATATATTAATTAAACTAGTATTATAATATAATAAAAACAAGCATTAGCAACAATTTGATATTTCACCTTGATTTTAACACGATATTGGCATGTGATACAGATGGTATTCATTTAGATTTACATAAATGTGTTATTTTTGTTTTAATATTAATAAAACCAATTGAGTAAATAATAAAGTAACTTATATTTTCATATTACAGTACTTTTCAATGTTTTGTACATGTTTTTGACCGACTTCCCAAAAGAAGGAGGTACTCAAGTCGTCTGTATGTTTTTTTTTTATTTTTTTTTTT
>LD689012.1:948399-1035235 GCA_003118335.3 Papilio memnon
TTACATTAATGAGTTCCGTTGTTTTCTCCATTATTATATTATACTATATTATTGGTAGTTATTTTTTGCACGACGGCCAGCGTGGTTAACTATGTCCTAGTCACCCTAGCTTTAGAGTAGGCTCCGAGCCCGTCGGTGGGGACGTATAGTGAGCTGGTGATGGTGGATGTCACGAGTAACAACTAGTTTAAAATATTTAATTTAGATGTAGTTTCGAACAATAGACAACCGCTAATTAGATACACAATCAATAACAAACGTAACATCCTAGATGTGTATCTCAAGGTCCGTTTAGCATCTGCAGCCATGAGGTGTAAAAATGCATACATATTGCATCCATAACAAATGTTTGAATAATATTATATAGAAAACGATTCCGCTTTACCTATATATCGTTAGTAACATGCATAAATTATTTGTAATGAAAGCATTTGATTTTCAAATAAAGTCTCCATGAAGGTTGAGACAAGGGCAATATTACATATGCAGAATTGAGAACCATCTGGATGTCCATGTCAGTTACTAACTGTTCTCCTTGTTGAATATTTCATAAAAAAGCCATGAGGAATCGCTCTTCCCTCTTTTTTTTTAATCATAAGTTTTCATAAAATAGTCATTGATAGACAACATATTCTAATTTAGCGCCGTACAAAAATGGGCCTAAAATCTGGAGTAGTTTTAGTCATTTTTTTATTTACACTACACTGATATCTATACTAATATAATAAAGCGTAAACGCACACTTCTTTGTTGCCTAAGATGTCAGCAATTACAGCATATTTTTGAATAATTCCTTTTTTTAATAAAAAGCCCTACACCCGTAGGTGTGTGACGTATCACGCTTTAGACTATATATTTTTACGCTATTAAACTTAGGGGGTAAATATTTTGCATAAAAACCCTAATTAGGGAACGAGACCATAAGTTGGTGCCAACATCAAGGAAGCAAGATTGCCATGGTTGGTCATCGTGTCATGTCATTTTGACATTTGCAGTTGATAATTTGACAAATGTAGGTAAACAGTGAAATAAAGTTTTTATAATTTCACGCGGATGAAGCCGCATGGGAACAGCTAATTTTAAATAAAACAACAATTTGATTTTATTGATAAATATTTTAATTAATTAATAATATAATCTCAGTTGTAAATATTTTTTTTTCTACGCAAACAAATATATTTCTACTCGTAATATTCTACGATAGATAGTTCACTATCATATGTTATTACAATCTGCCCTAAATAAAACGAATTCCATTTTCAAATATAGAACTTTGATCTTGACCACAGATTATAAACTGAAGCACGATCTTTAAAAAAACAAATAACATTTAATCGTAATATTTCCGTTTTAAAACTATAAAAATATTTTAAATATACATTTTTATTTGCTCTCTATTTTAATGAGTTATTTGTCAATCTACACTTTTGAGGTTAAGATTATTTGCCTGGAAAATTCTTTCCGCAACCTTCCCTTGAAACGAAATAAATACATTTAATGGGTAAAAATATTTGCTATTGATATTTGCGTATTCACAGATTTTCTGTTTTACCCTTATTTGTCTATGATTTTCGAAAGAGAGCAAGAAATTCATTAAAATTTTATTGATTTAAGATTCTTACAGGCCAGAGACTAAAAACCATACTTTTATTATGTCTAAAACACTAAAACGAATTACCTTTATAGTTTGTACTGAAAGAATTAAATGTAATTCAAAATGGCGGAAGAGAAAAACATTCATATTTGACCTTGTAGTATTTTGATTTAGAAAGGCAACGGCAATTACCAATGATATTAAAGTTTCGTGGAAGAATGATTTAATATTTTTAGCACTCGGGGAAGTACGAGTTTGATAAAGTTTGTATAAAAAATCATCGATATGATATGAGAGAAAACATAACACAATAAAATAAACGCATTCGATTTTTAAGACAAAAACATATTTTTCCTTATTATAAATGTTTTCTTATGTTCAATTTTTGAGGATTGCCAGAGTGAAACATGATTTCAGCTCAGTTCAATGAAGTTTAAAAACTTAGGGACAATATTTAGATACGTTCAATGTTTTCCCGAAAATAATTGGACACTGTTTAGTTAAACACGTGTTTTATATCACTGACCGCAGCTGATTGATATTAGGGACGGCAACGTGGTTGTTTTCCTGGATTTTACTTTCGGTATAAATACTTTGTTATTTATTTATTAAGATTTTCGCAAGTTAACGCATTGTACGGTTTGAATTAACGTGTTTTTTTTAGAAGGGGTAATTGACGTATGTTTAGGCTAAATGTATTTAAAAAGTTTTATAGTTCTTGATTCGTAAAATATTATAAAATGTCGAACAACAAAAAGTATTACAACGAGATTGCCATGTTACTTAGGTTTGCGAAAGTCCTTGTACATTTAAATGTTAAATCTTATCGCTCACATCTAATAGTTACGTGAAGCATATTAAATAGTCTAATAGGATTTGCGAAACACAACACATCTGGCACAATTGCCTACGTAAAAACCCTTTAAACAAACAATCGAAAAGGGGACATAACCTCAAAAACTAAATTAAAAAAATATGGAGTTCTCGCTTAGTAATTACAGAGTAAAAAAAAAACTAATCTTTTAGAACAGTGAGCATAAATAAGAAGAAAATTAATGTTTACAATTTAAAATGAACTTCAGTTAATATTCAGTTCATTTGTATGAGACTACATTTATAATGCGTCGTGTGAGCCTTGTTTACGCTTTCACGGATTCTATTTCCATTGGTTGTACCACTCGGCGCGGGGTCGCAGTTGTTTATAAACAAACCTTACTGACACATGTAGCTGGATTCTAAGATTGATATCAACCACCTCGCGCTTTGGAATACAACCGTCAAATCTAATATGTTGCTGTAACTCACAGCTCACACTGAGGTCACAATATTCGTTTACAGTAAACTTTATTGCACCGGTTTATGAAGAGTGATAACCGTAACGTAGGAATTCCATGAAATACTACAACCTTGATGATTCAACACATTTGATATTGAAGTATGTAAATAATAGTAGACGCATGATTTTTTTATGTGACATTTTAATTTACAGTTATATCATATTGTTCCAGGTTTGTAATAAATCTATTGGCGACGAATCTATTGACGACGTGTCTGCTGGCGCCCGCGCTGTTCGGCGAGCACTCTGCGCGCGGGGGCCCGGGCGCCGCCGCGTGGGCCGAGGCAGGCGACAGTGCGGCAGCGGCGTGCGGGCTGGCTGCGCTGCTTGCCGTCACTCTCATCGCACTCGACCAGCACCACGCCGTCACCGACCCGCTGCGCTGCCACACGCGCTTGCTGCAGCGCCGCCCCGCCGCGCTCTGCGCCGCAGCCTGGCTCGCCGCCGCGCTTGCTGCCGCAGCGCGCGCCGCCCTCGCCGTCGCGCGCCATTTGCGCCCGTACGAGCCTTCGCTACACGCACTTGAGCTCTCCTACTACGTAGTATACCTGCTGCTGGGAGTCATTCTCCCCATCGCCGTCGTCTGCGTCATGTACGCGAGGATCTACCGCGCGGCGCGCTCCTCCGGTCTACGAGCGCGCGCCCACGGCGCCAGCGCACTGCAGCTGCACGAGCCGCCGGTTATCCTACCCGACCTCGTCGAAGAGGGCGAGGGCCTCACCTTGAAAATCGACGAACGAGATGGCGCCGTTTCCGAGACCGATCGCAAGTTCGGGCCCTTTCTGCTGCCACCGGAACGTCCGGTCCGATGCCCGTCCGTCGCCAGCTTGCGCGCCTCGAGGAGGGAGGGCAAGTCGACTGAAGACTTAAGGAAAGGTCTTCCCGCGGTTAGCTCGGCGCCGTCGCTCGCCGCGCCGCTGCTGTCCGTGCAGCGTGCTCCACAGCCGGCCACTAGTGGGTCGCGGATCACCTCGATCCGATGCAGAATCTCGAACGCCTCCCTGTTCCGGTACCGCGAGGAGTCCCGTGCGGCTCGCGTGGGGCTGCTGACGGGCGCGCTGGTGATGCTGCACGTGCCGCACGCGGTGGCCGCGCTGCTGTCGGCGGCTGCACCGGGCCTGGGGGCGGCGGCGCGCACACCCGCGTTTGCGCTACTGCTTCTTGCTTCTGCCGCTTCGCCCTTCCTGTTTGCGCTGCGGTCACGGCGCGTGCAGCGTGAGGCGCGCCGGCTGCTGTTGCCGCAGAAGAGCGGCTGGGAGCGAGCGGGCGCAGCGAACTCTGCGGTGGCTGACGGGCAGCGCGCGCGCGCCGCGCTCGACCTGCTGCGAACGCTGTCCCCGGGCGAGGGCGAGGCGGGGGAAGGCGCGGCGGGCAGCGGGCCGGAGGGCGCGTGCCGCGGCTCCTTCAGCTCGGGCGGCAGCACGCAGATGTCGTCGGCGTCGGAGGAGTGACCGGGCGCGAGGGGCGCGCGCGTGCGCTTCGCCCCGCGCCCCACAGCACTACTCATCTGTGATACTAGGATAAGTCGAGCCGCACTCGGCGCCACCGTCAGACTGATTTAGCCATTAAGTTAATTTATTGTGTCCATGTACCTTGCCGCCGAGCGGAATACTTTTTATTACCTGAATATAAATGTCTTAAATATTAAATTCGTATTGAAGTGATGATTTACCGACGTTTTATTTCTTCGCCGACCCAGATACAATAAGAGCCGCAAGCGCGGAGCGATACACATAAAGTGTACAACAAAGGTCGAGTGCGGTGTTACATTACGAAAATGAGCGTTTCGTACTTGTTGTTGTTGCACATAATTTTCCTAATGCAACGCCGAATGTCTTACGCTGGCTTGCTCAACCGCTAGCGAACAATACATCATAACGAGCTATTGCAGATTATTGGACAACTTAAATCGTTAGCAACGCTATAAACTACCACTTTACTATTTAGTGCAGGCCTTCGTAAGATCATTAAAATTATTAGTGAACATAGAAAGAGCAGCCAGGTTATGAAATGAAAACAATACGACTAAAGTACACATAACTCCAGTTGATCCGGATAAACCTAAGCATAGACAAATTTAAAAACGAACGTACAATTTTTTAAAACTCCAAAGGGTAATGACAAAAACATCAGCTCCGGACTTCTATATGCTGTCATCGATTGAAGGAGCCATCACCATCTCCATCCATCGTGCTACTGAATAGAAGACTGATCGACTCAACTTCGGTCTACAAAAGCTAATAAGTATACCAACTGTCACTGAGCTTGGCAACCACCATCTTAATTTTTCGAAGTGGATTCAAACAACCCTATATGTAGATTTATAAAATCGAATTAATACGTAGATTTTATAATAATGTCTTACAAAAACCAAATAATTATTTGATTAAGCAATAGAGCATATTTGTCTTACTTTAATAATCACGATTAACTATTAAAATAATCAATTAATCGAAAATTAATTAATAATTAAATGACATTCTGTCCTCGATTCGAAATTCAAATCGTCATTTTATTCAAATCATTACTTACCGTAACATTTGAGGGTGGCATAGAATAAATACTTAAATTTATTTCATCTGTTCTCTTAGTACCTACATGTCACTATGACGTTCAGCCATATTTACTAAAATTGGTAAAATATTATTTTGAGTTAATTATTGGTTGTAGTTAATTTAGCTAAGTAAAAAATAGCTAAAACTCGTGTAGCTTTAAGTTAACAATTGTTAGTGAAACAAAACATGTAAGTTTTATTTTTAATTACTTTAACGTACTTCATAAAGGCAATCCCTGATATAGCTAAGTATTATTTATCGCTATAACTTATTTTAATTATCATTATAAGCGTCATTAGACGTCATTGGGTTTGTATGTTTTTCGGTCAACGTATATTATCGTAAACTACGTTGATAAACTAAACTATTGTTTAATTGTGTTCGAAACGTAGCTAATTGTTCTTTTGTTTTATTTCTACAATACTATGCCCAGTTTACATTTGTCCAGAGACTGAAGTCAGCGCTGGAATACTACTACAAAAAGGTGAAGGTTGGTTTACATTTGTCCACTTGTAATCCAGCGTTGATTTCAATCGCTGGACTGGAATAATGTACACCTAGTTAGTGTTTGGTGGTGACGTAACATTTATGTACAATTAACGTACTAAAGAGATTCGTAAAAAGTTACGATCGATTTGAACAAGCGTCTGTAATTTAAATTGAATTAATTAAAAATCGTAATCATAGTAAGTTTAGACAAGCAATAGTAGGTCGAGATCGTTTATTGGATTCGACTATATAGTAACACTAGCTGTTCCCTTGCGGCTTCATCCGCGTGAAATTATAAAAACTTTATTTTATTATTTACATTTGTCAAATTCTCAATTGCAAATGTCAATTATTATTACCAATTACCTTACTATGGCAATCTTGCATCCTTGATATTGGCAGCAACTTATCTCTTTCCCACATTAGGGTTTTTATCCAAAATACTTACCCCCTATGTTTAATGGCGTGAAAATAAATAGCCTAAAGGGTGACGTAGGTGTACGGCTTTTTATTAAAAAAAGAATTATTCAAAAATATGCTGTAATTGCTGACATCTTAGGCAACAAAGAAGAGTGTGTTTATTACATTAGTATACATAACATTGGAAAAGCGCAATTACTACACGATATAAACAAACTTTAGATCTTGACCGTGAGACGTCGCTGAACATCTCAGGGCTCAACAACTAGATCGGATTCCCCGCGAGTTATGCAAGCCCCGGGGACGAGCTAATTATGGAACAATACTCATTGTACAGTAGAGTACGTTAACTGTTAAACTAATCAAAGAAAGCTTAACACATTTCGTGCTACAATTTTTACTATTTTCTCCTTAATATTGCATAGGTTTCATATAAAGAGATTAAAAAAATGTACAGAGGAGGCATAGTTGACACTACACTTAAAACATTTCTTAACTATTTTTATTAATCTCATTGACGCTATACATTGATAGACCCTCAAAACCTCATCTCAATATAATTGTATTTAAATTAATTGCCAACACGTGTCATTAATGTTTAATTGTTTATATTTCATTTTACAACACTATTTATTATAGTACCTTTCAGAGAAAGTACCGGTGAAAATTTTGTTCACTATGTCTCGTCTATATATTTTTCAAATGTCTTTGATTTGATAGGAATCACTAGGCATGCTGCACTGAAGGCATCAGAAAATAATCATGAGTAATTAAACATAAAAACATACACATAACTAAGAACATTCTTTTTGAAGTTGGTTGATTTATGCATTATAGTGGTTTCACAATATTAAAAGCGAAATAATACTGATTGATTTAACAATTACAATGCTATAGAAGTTTATTATATTGATTCAATTGTCGTCTTTGTTTAGCAATAACTGAATAAGGCAGCTTGCGTCAAAACACGCGGAAGTGTTGAATGCTAAGGCATTACCTAGACTTGTACTGGAGTTAACAGATTCGAGTTTACGTTATGTGGAGGGTTTGTTTTTCTTAGTATTTATAGTTATATCAACTGTAAATAGGTGCGCGGCAGTGCACCCGCCGAGGCGAGGTGCCAGTTTCTCTCGAAACTCGGCCCAATTTGACTTTCTGGTATTGTACTCCCGGTTGGAGCGATAAACGTCCATGCATGTGGTCCTTTGGAGGTTAACGTTAAAAAAAGGAACTTCTGAACAAGGACACTTTGGCTTAATCGTCGCTTACAAACTGGAAGATGTCAAAAATTTAAAGATATTTGAAGTTGAAGCGTGGCCATATCATTTAAAATGTCGTTTTACTATTCTTCCGTTACTGAGTTATGAGTCGTTAAATACGAATCTCTCTTAGAGCGGGCGCACATCTTTGAATAAACTATCGCACAACAATTGTGCGATTGTCGATAGTTTCGCATCCAATTCAACTGTTTAATTGCAAAACTAAAATACGAGTAGTGTGCACCTCCATATAAGCTCATAGGAATCAAAGCGAGACTAAATAGTTGTGCGATAGTTTAGTCAAATGTGCGTGTGCTCTTAATGTAGATTTAGAACCAGATGTGTACACCAACTGTTTTTAATAATAAACACTAGTGACTCTCTATAGAATAATGAATTCATTCATTATAATGAACATAATATCGTTTATTACATACAAGATATAGTGAAGTGCGGTCGGTGACCGGGTTGAGTTATCTCCTAGGACTATCTGCATCGTTGGGTACTTTTCCTTAGTGGGCTCGTCTCTTCGGTGTCTACTGCGGTAACAATTGTACAAGAAGCCATCTCTAAATAAATAAAAAACTGAGATAAAACTGAGATAAGATATCTTTGTATTTGTTACAGTAGTGGAAACGCAATGTTAAAATAACCTTTGCTTTAATTTAGTCTAACGACTAAATTTCTGAGAGGTAGGCCTCTCTGTAAAGGTTCTTTATCAATATTTGATACTATTCAAACATTTTTAATACTATTTTCGACAGACGGGCAATTATTTTCGTGAGTCTGGTTTATTGGTAGCTTAAATAAGTAAAAGTTTCGATGAAAGTTAATTTATTAATCGTATGTTTTGCGAACATTATTTTTCCCTTTAAAAAGGTTCCTACGTTGTGTTAAACAGGGCGGAATAACAAGCGTCAAACTAAGTTAGAGTCGATTGAGCATAAACATGTTTACTTCAACAGTTTGTTGTCACACACAGGGGTGTGGGCGATACCAACGGTGTACAGTACAGGAATTTAATTCCCTTCCCAATTAGAATCGAATATACCAGCAAACTGAAGAGCTATACTCTAACTCCTATATATGATGCTGTGATGTCTTAGACGTAACTGTATGGGAATGATATGCGACATGGGTAAGAAATATATGTCCCTGTCCATGTGAGGTGTGCGCATTGTTAATTTGGCTCCTACGCATTTCTAAACCAATGGTCAGGCTTTAATGATACTTTGGTAGGATGTTCTGACGGAAGAAAGGGTGTTTTTTACTAAATAATCTAAACATTAATTAAATTTCGTGGAACGATCATTGCAACATTTTTGTTGTTTGTTTTTTGTTTTTATTGTTTTCAATACACAAGTGATTTAATAAAATATCACATCTATACTAATATAATAAAGCGTAAACATACACTTCTTTGTTGCCTAAGATGTCAGCGATTACAGCATAATTTTGAATAATTCTTTTTTTAATAAAAAGCCCTACACCTACGTCACGCTCTAGGCATTTTCACTCCATTAAACTTAGGCTCAAATATTTTGGATAAAAACCCTAATGTGGGAAAAAGACCATAAGATGCTGCCAACATCAAGGAAGCAAGATTGTCATGTCATTTTGACATTTGCAATTGATAATTTGACAAATGTAGGTAAATAATGAAATATATTTTTTTAAATTACACGCGGATGAAGCCGCAAGGGAACAGTTAGTTAAAAATATAATGGACAAGTAATGCTATTTCCGCATAAAACATTTGTTATTCTAACTACGCCTTTGTGAATTCTCGGAATTCTAAATAATGAATGATAAAGTATGTCATTACTCTGTGTCAATAATCGAAAATCTCAACATGGTCAGCCATCTCTTTCTTATTTATGTTATTAGATAAGGATAGCACATATGACCTTAGACTAGAGTTAGTGTTATCATATTTGTGTAATAAACATAAGGAATTAGCTTATATATGTAATGTTGTGCAAGAAATTGTAACGTTCTATTTTTATATGTGCGTGATCTAGTTGTAAATACATTTTTTGTTAACTAAGTGCACGGTTTTTAATTCATTATCAAAAACTAGATGAATCTTTAACTCTTCGTACGTTACTTAGATGAAAATTTTAATAGAACTGGAGTTTTCGTGACGCTGCTGCACATCTAAATGTCGTTTCAGTATTCGGCATAATATGAAGTAATTGGCTCACGTAATAGTTTTGTAGATTTAATTTCTTACGAACAAATACTAAAAATTAGTCTCTTATTATAATTAAAACCCATGAAATAAGGATTATTTTCCAATGGGCGCCTCATTATGCATTGTTTAATGGAAAACAACATTCATATTAATGTAATATTTTAACAGAGATTGATAAAATATAACTCGGCGATGCAATTCCTAGTACAATAATTTTCTAGATCATTCCATGAAACAAGCTTGGTATGACCACACGACACGACGCGGGATTAAGCGGAACCGCTTCGCTGTAGTGCGTGAACAAATTCATTACACATTACACGGCCCACAGTGGTCGAGAACTAATTTACAATGTGCTATTGTACTATAGCTAAATATACATAATACGCAAAACAATTGTTAATATGATTGAACAAGATGTAGGCGAAAAAAAGCGGGAAAACATACGATCGTTTAGTGACTGATTAAGCAGTCCTTTAATGTATTTATGTCGCATGGCTAATCTTATCTTACTATAATATTATAAATACGAAAGTTTGGATGTAAGGTTGGATGTTTGTTAGAGTTTGTAGCGTAAACTGCTGAACGGTTCTCGATGAAATTTGGCATAGACGTAAAGGATAGTCTGGAAGAACACATAGAACACTCGCTTTTGTTTTTTTTAATTTCACGCGGACGGAGTCGTGGGCGAATGCTAGTGTGTAATAATTAAAAGTACCAGGTTAATTCATAAGATTAAATCAAAGAAAATTTACTGTAACATCATTTATTTGGAAAAGCTAGACGTGTGGTAACACCATAACAATCTCTTAAGCCGGCTATGCACGTTCAGTTGTAATACTATGCAGTTAAAACTAAGCGTGTGTGAATGGCTTTAGTTACTTTTGCCACGTTCCAGTCGACGTTAGAAGGTGTCAACTGGACGAGACAAATTGCCACTTACAGCGCTCTCTTGCCCCCTGCATCCTGTTTTAAAACGACTATGCAATAAATTAGGTATGGGATTTTCCATACGGGAAAATCCTTAGACTGGGACTGTTACGTCATTTTGTAAATACAAACTTAAAGTACAGTCAAAACTACTAGACCTATAGCCGGTTTCCTAGCTACGTTTGACCATTCGTTAGTGTTTTTGTTTCGATAAATTCATGAAATGCCTTTCCGAACTACGTAACTTGTGTAACTACGTTGAAACATAGGTCAACCTAACTCTAGCAAATCTCTAAGTTATGATAAAATAAGTGGAAACTCCAGAAACCCAGCATTAGACACTTTATATTTTGTATAGAGATGTCTGTTTATGGGACTTTTTTGGTCAAGTAATGTATCTAGTAATAAATATCAAGTTACGTAAACAATAAACTTTCCTAAAGCATATGTCGGTCAGTTTCCCGAGGTCAGGTCTATAAATAAGGCGCTGATAAGAGTGGGCGTGATTTGACGCTCCATTCACGCTGATAACGACAATTGTAAACAGTAGTAAATGATAACTGTTATAAAGTAGTAGCGTGATTTAAACGTCAGTTTCCACTGCTTAAACATCAACAGCAAAACAGGCCGTTAAATACTGAAGCGACATTTAATGCTCAAATGACAAAGTCCATGCTTAAACAACTAATTCTATTTAAACTTTAACGTCTGTCAGTTTGTAAGAGGCTCTTACTTAAAAATGTTGTTTACTAGAACAAGTTTTTTATAATTGTAACATTTTAGGGTAGACAGAAAATTTTAAAGTAACTAAACTTTACATGTGAATAGGTATAGAGTGACCGGAAATATAAAAAAATCTTGCTATATTACGGGAAAATATAGAAATGTCATTGTGTATGTTGGAGTTATCTATACTAATATTATAAAGAGGAAAGATTTGTATTTTTGTATTTTTGTATGTATTGAAATAACTCAAAAACTACTGGGCCGATTTAAACAATTCTTTCACCATTAGAAAGGTAATTTATCTGTGAGTAACATAGGCTATATTTTTTTAATTTCACGCGAGCGAAGTCGCGAGCAACAGCTAGTGTTAAATAAAGCGATTGAAGCGCTCCCATGATAGGGTTTTTATATTTTTGCTTAGATTATAACTTGTTTACTTCTCTGAATTCAGTCTATAATAAATCTAGCAATTTGTTCACGAGGATAGTAACTAAGTCTGTCCAACGAGCTAAAAAATATAGGAAATTCCTTGGGTAGAAAATGCAATTATCTACAGTCGAATGAACAGCAATCAGTTCATGTTTTACAAAAGGAAAAACAAGCGTTTCTTTGACAACGGACTAATATAACCTAAAATATAGGAAGCCTTGATGTAGAAGCTGTTTACAGTCTGGTGTGCAATTAATTATCATAATATTATGGTAGAGTTTCCTATAATTTTATTGGTTAGATTATAATAAAATGTTAGTGAGGAAAAACAGCCGAAAATTTCATCACATACGTACCTAATAATAATTGGCTCAATTGTGTCTATAATATGCTCTTAACTTACGGTTAGATAGAACTTTAAAAGGTAAAAAAGGTAATGACGTGATGATGATGTTAATAGTTGATTTAATTTTTAACTTGCTTCCAACTTGTACAGTTTAATCTCATGTATAATTCCTAACAAATATCATGCAAGTAAACAAAAATACGTTTACATATTGATCTAAGGTTATAAACATCCGCTGAGCCAAAGCACATGTAAGTTACGTTTACAACGCAAACGTGATTACGTCACTCGTAAATAAGGCTTTCATACGACAGGAACCCCTGTTACCGCGCCTTGTATATACCTGACAAAAATAAATTCATACTAATCATACTAATACTAATATTATACTTTATACTAATATTATAAATGTGAAAGTTTAGATGGATGGATGTATGGATGGATGGATTTTTGTTAGAGTTTGTAGCATATACGGCTGAATGGATTTCGATTAAATTTGGTATAGATGCAGAGGATAGCCTGGAAGAATACATAGGCTACTCACTTTTGTTCTATTTAACTCCACGCGGACGGAGTCACGGGCGAAAGCTAGTATAATATATTGGCTTTAATATCAATTGGTAGCTTCAGGAAGGAATAGTTTTTAAATTAAATAAATGTGGGGGTTTTACATTTTAGGTTTAATATACGTTAAAACTTTTATAACGTGACCGGCGCCAGGAGCGGATGTTTGACAAATCATGGTTAATGAATATGCGTAGACTTGTGAAATGTGATATTGATAACCTTGCAAAATAAAGTACATACGAAAGTTGTGTGTTGGTACATGTAACCAAGTTGAATATATGAATAAGCGGTATTCTAAGTATTCTAGTAAGTAGTATAGCGACTAGCTATATATCTATGTGTTATCAATGGAAATAGCCTAATGACTTGTAGCACATAACTGTTGTCTATATGAAAAGTTTATATAAGCGGGTCTCTACTGCCATTACAATTGTAATACATGTTGTCATCCCTTACATTTACCTAGACAATATAGAGACAACAATAAGTCAATTCAAGTATCATAGAGTTTCATTGTAACACAACTACAAAGTTGCTTCCCTGTCTATGTATGCTTACATCTTTAAAACTACGCAAGCGATTTTAATACAGTTATTTTTAATATAGATTCAAGAGGAAGGTTTATTTGTATAGCACATTTATATTATAGTAGAGAAATACTGATCATTTTAGAGGTTTCTGATGCGATGGAGTGAATTTGAATTATTTTCGTATCGGCATTGAACCCGCGCTCGTAAGAGCGTCGGGGGCTCAGTGGTTTAAGCACTTGACTTGTAATCTACAGGTCCTGGGTTCGAATCCCGCGATGTATCAATGTGATTTTCGATTTTTCGAATATTCATACGTATGTACATAATTTACCCGACGTTCTTACGGTGAAGGAAATCATCGTGATGCAACCTGCACATATCGGCGAAGAAATTCAAGATATGTGTGAAATCAACCAACCCGCACTGGGCCAGCGTGGTTGATTATGGCCTAGTCACCCTAACTTAGGGTAGGCTCCGAGCCCCTTAGTGGGGACGTATAGTGAGCTGGTGGTTTATTGGACCCGCGCGAAGTCGGTGGTTTTTGACCGACTTCCCAAAAGAAGGAGGTACTCAAGTCGTCTGTATATTTTTTTTTATTTTTTTTTTCGTATATAGAAACTCGAATTATATATATAATTATATAGAATCGA
This sequence comes from Papilio memnon, assembly GCA_003118335.3. Taxonomy (NCBI): domain Eukaryota; kingdom Metazoa; phylum Arthropoda; class Insecta; order Lepidoptera; family Papilionidae; genus Papilio; species Papilio memnon. The sequence goes on from LD689012.1 coordinate 962,425, forward strand.
ATCTCTCGTTTTCGAATCTCGAATTATATAGAATATTCATAAAATTCATATTTTAAAGTAAAAATTAAAAATTGTAAATAACATTTCCGCCTACTTTCTGTGTCAACCTGATACGCATTTATACTGTGGGTGGACAGGGAGCGGATTCTATTATGTTTTATACTTCCATTATAACTATGACGTAATTTGTATTATGTACTCCCTTTATTGTATTGTATTTATAATGGCGTGAACTCGGATCTATATACTCGATGTGATGTCCATCATTCTGCCCTGTTCTCCATGGAGGCACATTATCTACTCTTCCATACATCTCTATCAGCCGCCAGATCTACGAGTACGAGTATGTCCTCTTTAGCACATTTCATATTTGCGGTTTTTGTAGCCATCCACATTTAATATATTATAATTACTCACTTGTTTTCTGATCATCATCTCTCCGTCCATACCACGCTAATGTGATGCCAAATAACTTCATAAAAAACCTATATAGAGTCTTGACATTCCCAATTAATAATTTTAATGGAAATCTATATATATAAAAGAAAGTCGTGTTAGTTACACTATTTATAACTCAAGAACGGCTTCACCGATATGGCTGAAAATTGGTGAGGAGGTAGCTTAGAGCCAGGAGACGGGCATAGGATACTATTTATTCCGTTCGACAGCGATGGATGGATGGATGTTTGTTAGAGTTTGTAGCCTAAACGGGTAAACGGATTTCGATGAAATATGGCATAGACGTGGAGGATAGTCTGGAAGAACACATAGGCTACTCACTTTTGTTTTTTTTTAATTCGACGCGGACGGAGTCGCGGGCGAAAGCTAGTTTCTGATGAACTTTCGTTTCGTATACAAATCAAACACAATACCAAACTGGTTAATTGATTGGTTCTTTTTTAATAATCGAAGATTTTTAAATTTGTCCTGGTACTAAGAGAAGACATTAAGAAGAAATAAAAAATATAGAGTTTATTAATATAGTGGAAATTTCCGATCAACTTTCATTTGGGAGAGGAGTATAAAACTGTTACCTACCACCAATATATTATGTTGCCCTAGTAGCTTTATCAAAATAGTAGATTAAATAAATTTATTTTATTTGTCACGAACAAGTTTTTAAGCTTTCAACTTAGGATGTTTTTGCATAAACCGAGTCTTTCACCAACTTGAATGTGGAAATTTCCTATCAAATTTCTGTATAGAACTAAGATAGTATTAAATAAATTAGCTATATAGTAAAATGTAAAGAAATAACCTTATTTGCGGATATAAGAAATTTGCCACTGGTAAAAAATGGTTTTAATACCTAAATCCAAAATAATAAATGTAATTTTTGACATCTTCAAGTCAGATATTAGCGACTAATCTTTGTACTTTATTGCAAAATTAACTAACTTAAACTAAAACATTGACCTTTACTTTAAATGTTAGTGTTATCATTTAAACAAAGCATAAATAATACTTTTAGCTGTAACCTGTTTCATATGGAAAAATAGGTTATTTAAGGAACATACAAATGCCAAGTTCTAGAAAATTCGTTAAAAATTCGAATACAGTCGTTAAGTTCAATGTCCTAATGACACAAGATTTAAAGGCGTGTCCATTGAATAAACATAGCAGATTCGACAGGTGCAGGTGATCTTTTCTGCCTACGTAAACAATGTCTCGTAGAGTTTACATTATTTTTTATTTATTGCATAATATTCATTTACGTTTTATGCATTATGATTTTCTGCCGATGTTAAACCGTTGCGTATATTGTTTTCAATTGATATAACCTAGAAGTTTGTTAGACGTTGTCAAATTGATATAATGTAAACTTATTTTTTTTAAATTGTATTATTATCTTGCAAAGGTGGTTAAAAAATCAACTTATCTATATTTGAAATTAATAATCTAGTCTAGTGTAGATTTTTATTAATTTAATACCCAAACAAAAAAGGTGGTTAATCAAAAAGATATAATAGTTTTGGATTTTGGTACATTTTTTTCTACAGAAGTTTAATCTACATTTATGATTAATCTTTGAAAGGAGACGGGCCACCTGTATGACCTTGAGCCGTCGAGTGCGAGCCAAAAGCCCTTTGCCAGCCGATTACCAATTTATTTTAATAGCCTCAAATCAAAGTAATTTAGTCTTAAACTGCAAGTAATTTAGGTTTAATTTCGTGTGAAATTTAATAATTTATGATCATGTGTAATTGGAATATCTCTTGAACTCATGAACTCCTGGTACAAAATGTGCGTAAACCAAAATGTTTTTTTTAATAATTTAGATAAATTAATTAATTAAAAACAATTAATTAATCGGATAAATCCGATTAATTAATTTATCTTAATTTCCAAAATCATTAATTGTTCATTATTTAAATAATAACATCTTTAATTGTACATTTTTATTTGTACATTAACATAAAAATAACTGATTTGAATAGATTATCTCACCGATACACGTGTAAGGTAAAATGAAGTCATCATGATCGTGACAATGCTTTCATTTTACGATTGTTCCTAACCGGAGATGTCTTTACAAAATGTAATAAAATAAAAAAAAACAATGTTTGTAAAAAAACCTATTTCCGTTATAGAATGGGATAGGCAGAGATTCTAATTTGTTTTATCCAAACAATTGTCGAACTACAAATTCCTACATTCCAAAACATAATGAAAAATATAATATGTAGTTAAACCAACATAATGGTCGCCATGTATGGATTTTGACGTTTCTCCTTTCCCATAATTTTGACGTTGGATTTTCGTTTTTTTTTATCATGTATAAACCAGCGCTTGACCACGATCCCACCTAGACCAAAGTGAAGATGTGGTCGAAGGATGGTACGCGCTAGTTCGGTAAGAGCCGATTTACTCTGCTCTTGAAGGCACCTACGTTTTGGCTATTACTAAAATTACCATAAAAAACATCGAACTTTTAGACACTTTCAGCGGGATAATTACGTCTGCTTTTTGTTTCATCATAACAAGGCAAGTGTCCTAAATATCTATTTCCCTGCTTACGGCAAAAATAACTGTCTACTCAAATAACTTTATTAGTTCTATCTCTGTTATGGGGATAGATGTAAACTGAACTCAATTTTGTAATGGACTTAGATTTTTGTTAATACTGATTAGGGTTGTCAACTCTTAAAAAAATAAAACATAAACGTATGATCGGATTAAAATTACCTTTAAGGAAAATAATATTTTCGTATTTATTGATTTGATTAGGTAAGTATTGTATTTATTTGTCAGAATTAAGCAGTTCAAGAAAAGAGCGTACTCCTCCCTTATAGGCCGGCAGCGCATCTGCAGTTCCCTTGGCGTTGCGGATGTTCATGGGCGTCGGATTAATTAAAACAAGCGATCCGCTGCTCGTTTGCCCGCTTTTCCTAAAAAAAGAATTAAAAAAAAATCCGGCGTTATGTGCGCATTTTCCGCACATTCCGTACATTTTGGTAAATCTAGCAACCCTAATTACAAACATGTTACTATGTAGCTATAAACACTTTGATGTTTATCGTTTAGTTTTCGACGCTGAATAAGATTATACAAACTTACTATAACGTAACGACAATGGCATGGTTTGGATTTAAAAGAAACTATACCAACAATCCTGGTTACGCATGAAACTTCGAAACTTGTAAAAACACTATCGAAATTTATACAAAAACATGCTGTCATTTGTTTAGGCAACAATTCACGGTAACGAATAATCAAAGAATTAAATTCCCTTCCCACTTAAGATCGTATATCGTACCGAATACTGTCATCAAAGGGTTATCTATTATGTTCGTTGCTATGACATTTTTCGATCTAATTGAAATCAGAGCGTCAAGTGATATTTAATCAAAATGGGTTGGAAATAAACGTCCTTACGTCTTTAACGTTTAGAGTGGGTGCACACATTTGACTAAAATATCGCACAACTATTGTGCGATTGTCGTTTGTTTCGCAGCCCATTGAACTGTTTAGTTGCACAACTAAATATCGAGTATTGTGCGCACCTCCATATAAGCTCATAGGAATTAAAGCGCAACTACACAGTTGTGCGACAGTTTAGTTAAAGGTGTGCGCTCTTACTGTCATATTTATCGTGATAGCTTCTTATTCAATCAGTAACAAAAGCAATATAATTACGAAACAATCGAATGGATCTAGTTTAGTTTATAATTAACTAAAATATACATAACAACAATGTCTATTGTCTGAGATACGAATTGTGTCATGTCGGAAGGTCTGCTTTCTTTGAGCTGCGAGGTCGGGATGATTAATATTCATTGCTCCAGGCACAGCCTTGTCCCAACAGGCTATGATACCCTGGTACTCATCAAGTTATTTCGTCAAAATATATCAAACATAAATTAAACATAGACAATATCTGAGTGTTGTTGACAGTTGTCTATGGTCACATAAGTCTAGCATGCAGAAATTGTTATAGTAGAATTTCACACTTGTATTTAATCAATGTTTTGCCAACGATAATAAAAGGAATGAAAACCTGCAATAATACAAATTTCATGTTAGTGAAAGTCAACGGTTATAGCTATTCGTAGTACTAAATATTCTATACTTGAGACTTAAAATTATTTTCAAATAAGATGTCTATGACCTTCTCAGTTGGCAACAAACTTTACTATCTATTTACGTTTTTTGTACAATAGCACGTTACAACAAACACGTGACGGACAGAAGAAATCCCTTTAAGTATGAAGGACGGACTTGAAAAGCTTTTATTCGCTCTTAGCAACACTTTACGCTTTTCATACTCAAGGTTCTGGAATGGACGTAAGAAATGTTGTTACTATTTGAAATGAACTTGAAGAGAATATGTTTATTCAACTGTATTATAAATCTTTCCTTATTTTATTAATGGAAAAAGACTTTTATAACTCTGTATAACTTTTATGTGTAATTTTGATTAATCGTGATTTTTGGGATGTTTACCATTGGACCGATCGGCTCATCGATCCATCGACCCGTCGGGATTATTTTCGCAATAGCTCGATTGTTTTTATTCATGATATTTGGTTAGTTCTTGTTACAGGATTTTATTTTACGCTACGAACAGAGATGTAAATTTATAGATATGCCTTGTAAATATTTTAGTTGTGGGATGTTTTGCGAAGTATAGACCAGGAATATAAAGGAAACCGTCGTCGTTATAATGTCTACATTTTTCCTATTAATTAGAACACGTCCAAACTTAACATTTCATTACCTCTAGAATAGACATTGTCTGCGGCAAAACGTTAAAATCCTAAAATACGTTTTAAATTCCATTTGTGAAAGAATGTATGTATAAAATGACCAGCTCTACCAGAGCTTTTATTAATATTTTTGTGACAAAAGATAGCGCCAGTGGTGGAGAAATTGAGAAGCAAAAGGTTAGCGTGGTATGGACATGTTATGCGACGAGACGATGGGGAAAACCAGAAAGTGTTAAGAATGCATGTGGATGGCTACAAAGGAAGAGGAAGACCGAAGAAAGTATGGATGGATTGTGTGAAAGAGGATATGCTTAAGAAGGGAGTGGATACTGATGTGACGACTGATAAAATGTATGGAAGAGTAGCACATACTGTGCCGACCCTCCGTAAGGGATAAGGGCAAGTTGATGATGATGATGATGTGACAAAAGATATGTAGTAGGATATCCTGGTATTATTTGACACATCTTTTTAATTTATATCCTTGGTACAAAAAATTGTTTGCGCAATCTCATAAAATTCCGTGTTAAAGAAAAAACTCTGAGAGTAATTTAGTAAATTCGATTATGTTATCCTGGCGTCTGCTTTGATGATAGTCTATAATGATATAGAATCTTAAATTTAACTAAGCAAAATTATTAAAAATGGGACTTTATCATCAAATGTGTATGTAAATATAAGTTTAACGTGAAGATAAATAAAACTTTGAAGGACTCATTTTATTAAAGTAGTTCTGGTCAAACAGAATATTCGTGACTTCAAAGTGGTTTATAAAAAGGTCAAATATAGCGTATATTAAATTTCGTGCCCGTGTCCGTACATGTGACATAAAAAACGTGATCACGCGTTCTTTGTAATTACATGCAGACCTTTCTTTAAAACTGCATTTATAAACAATGATCGTATTTCAAGCCAATCAATTCATTTTCTTCGTTTACAGTATTATAGTGTGATAAACTTATCTGACCCGTTGTGGTCGCGGTTATTTACTTAAAATAATGTATAAAACCTCCTCAGCAATAGAAAATGACTTACAAGGCAAGAAGCTTAATTCTAAAACAATTTTGTGGCACTTTTTTGACATTGCCAGAGGGAACTATTGTAAACTAACTTTCGCCCGCGACTCCGTCCGCGTGGAATTAATAAAAACAAAAGTAAGTAGCCTATGTGTTCTTCCAGACTACGTTCTACATCTATGCCAAATTTCATCCAGATCCGTTCAGCCGTTTAGGCTCCAAACTCTAACAAACATCCATCCATCTATCCATCCATCCATCCATCTAAACTTTCGCATTTATAATATTAGTAAGATTAGTAAGATTGGTTCCACTAATTCTCACCGGGTCAAATTACTTTGTCATTCTATGAGTTACACAACTCGGTAATTTTATGTTTTTAAATGCAAAATACAGCATTGGTCTCATATAACAAATTTATTACCTGTCTCTGCAAACATACTATATAACTTTAGGTTATTATAGACTTGTGATAGAAACATACACACTTGCATAATTATTATAACTCTTATGGTAACTGTAATCAATTACAAATGGGAACTACATATAAATCCTTGACTCTACATTTTACATATAATAATAAAATCTATACTAATATCTATACTAATATAATAAAGCGTAAACACACACTTCTTTGTTGCCTAAGATGTCAGCAATTATAGAATATTTTAGAATAATCCTTTTTTTAATAAAAAGCCCTACACTTACGTCACGCTTTATGCTGCATATTTTCACGCCATTAAACTTAAGGGGTAAATGTTTTGGATAAAAATCCTAATGTGGGAAAGAGACAATAAGTTGCTGCCAACATCAAGGAAGCAATATTGCCATGGTTCGTCATCATGTCGTGTCATTTTGACATTTGCAATTGATAATTTGACAAATGTAAACAATAAAATAAAGTTTTTATAATTACACGCGGATGAAGCCGCATGGGAACAGCTAGTCATTAATATTTCTGGCTCATTTTATGTAGAATCTGAACTTATTATTATAGTATTTCATCCGTAGGTAGGTTACAAGATTCGAACACTGCTTAACCCCTTTCACATGAGGTTAACGCCCTCTAGCGACAAATAGAAAAAGATTTTCTCATAGACAATAACTTTCATAACTTATTGAATGTTTATTCTGTAACTTGTTAGACAAATAAGTCGAAAACTATTGTCTATTATTTCGAGAATGTTCAAACATAATAACTTGTTATGTCTGCTTTTCTTTTACATTTAAGCGTAAAACGTATTGAAACATATTTACGTAGAGAAATAAACAAGTTATATTCCAATAGCTTGAGATATATGATAAAAAATATAATGTTACCAGATTATTTTTACCAAAAAACATACCCGAAAAGAAATATGCTCTATGAATGTAGGTTGATGTATCGATGTAGAGGGGTGTTTCCCGTTGGTCCGATCGATAAACGGGAAACACCCATACAGAGAATATAGAGGTATGCAAAAACTGTCCATATAGATAACATAACAATTGATGCCTGAAACAAGGGTAGGTAGAGATTACATATTTTGCAGCAACGGTTTTATCACTTTCAAGACGTCTAACGTGCTGCGTGCGTGTTTATTTTACAACGATTTTCAAAGTGCCCTCGTCCAATGGGACCATAAACAATTACCGTACCACGCGACAAGGTTACTTCGGCCGAGCGTTACAAGATGCGCGTGTATGAAATTATAATATACTTTGACCGCTAGTATTCTTTGATTTTCTAGTAACCGATGACGTCATCTTGGGGTTTTGTAGTGTACGAATTACATTAAAAATCTTCGATCATGTCATCCTTCACGTAAGCCATTTCAATGTCTCAACTCAAATAGTTGTAATATTTTTTTCTTACTTTAACCAATATTTATTATTATCGACTAATTTAGTATACTTTGCATACACATATATGAATATGCGATGATTGTCATTAAGTTTTCATTTGAAATGTAAGAGAAATGCTATAGTAAAACAGTTCGTTTTACGAGTTCCCCTTACCCAGTGAAGCCCGACTGTTTACACGCTTTCCATTTATTTCATCACTTTCTACGAAAATGTGTTCATAATTGAAAATAAATTATTTTTTATAAAAAAAGACCGTTTCGTAATTCAAAGTTATTTGTTACTTAATTCTCTTTTTAATATCTAAAAATAAATCAATGCTGCATAATTTTTGTTACTTGAATGATTTTCATTAGATTCAAATAAGGAGGCATAAACATAGTTATTGTTAAAAAACAGGCTCTAGACTTTAATTTTTAAATTAAATGTCAATGAAAATATTTGATAAATATTAGCTGTTATTTTATACAGTTTTAAAGTTTTATGTGATGTGATGCTGCATAACCTATTGTGCTCCGTAGTCTTTCATTAACATTCACATCACGTCACCGAGCTAAATATTGCTTCCTTTTCCATCGTCATACATTTTAATGTTAGATTACTGAATTCTATTGAAAGGCTATTATAACGAAGGGATATATAATAATAAACATCGTATGCAACCTGCACATATCGGCGAAGAAATTCAAAGATATGTGTGAAGTCAACCAACCCGCACTTGGCCAACGTGGTTGACTATATGGCCTAGTCTCCCTAACTAGGGTATGCTCCGAGCCCCTCCGTGGGGACGTATAGTGAGCTGGTGATGATGATGATGATGATATAATAAAAATAGACAATTTTTAAAACAATGGAAATTACTAGAAACTGTTACGCCAATTTCATTGAAAAGTACCAGGATTTCAGAGAATACAGGAGTAAGTACTTATGCATTTCACACGACAGGTGAGATTATTTTTCATTTATATCGTTATCTTATTTGTAATTACTTCAAGCATTTCTCCTCTCATTCCTAAACAAAACGGTATACAAAAGACAGTTAAAGTTTTGTTTCATATTTCGTCTTCTCCAGTCTTTTTCCACTAATTCACACGAGATTAACTCATATACAAAAGTCTGAATACATTTAGTAATATAGTATGTAGGGTCACTTATGCGGATTCGTTAAGTTAGCCTAGCAACAGAAATAAGTTAAATATGTCGCGATACATCTGTACCAATTCTGCACAATGTGGGCTGCGCGTGTAACACAATTTCGATATCCAGGTCAGGTTTGAACACAGATTAAGTAATTGTCATTACGTCAATGTTTCGCTGATTTGACAATGTCATCGTTGAGATGTGCATGTAAGCGAATATTTGCGATTCCGTCCGCGTGGAATTAAAAACAAAAGTAAGTAGCTTATGTGTTCTCCTAGACTATCCTCTATGATGGAAAATTCATCGAGATTCCTTCAACAGTTTAGGCTGCAAACTCTAACAAACCATCCATTCATCAAAACTTTCGCATTTATGATATTAGTAAGAATAAGAACGTTTTTCTTAACCTTTAGAAAAAAAAATGTTTTATAAATTGCCTTTTTTATGTTAATACATTAGGTATTTAGTTAATTTTAATCAAGCAATGGAGTTCTGAAGGCAGATAAACTTATTAGTAGTTCAACAAGTACCTAACGTATCAATTACTAGTCGTGTTACCCTATGTATACTTCTTTGTAATAATCGCATAGATTTCTACGAATCAACGGTTCTGGAAAGATGATACCGGCTTCGAAGATATCGTGTAATGAATAGTTACACGGACACGTGGGTGCGGGTGGTAATATTTCTAATTAACTGATTCTAAGAATAACCTTTATTCGAACCTTAATTAAAATTACAACAATTCTTTGAATTACATATATTTCTCTCGCTAGCGTGTTTGTTATAAACTAAAAAACTACCTTTATCTCCTAGTTGATTTAAATTTAACTTAATGTTCCATGAACCTTACTTGAATGGCTTAGTCCTTCGCTTGAGTAATATTCAAATTATTTTGGACATAAATTGATTATTTAATTTAATTTCAAATGTTGGCAAATTAACTACGTGACTTAATTAATTATTTACTTTTAATAAATCTCTCATATTAATGTCAAACGTGACCTATCCATATTAATGATACGCTTTGTACTGGACACACGAATAAAAGGAGTCTTTTATATTAATTTTTCAAATGTGATACCTCAAGTACAACTAATCTATACTAATATAATAAAGCGTAAACACACACTTCTTTGTTGCCTAAGATGTCAGCAATTACAGCATATTTTTGAATAATTCTTTTTTTAATAAAAAGTCCTACACTTACGTCACGCTTTAGGCTATATATTTTCACGCCGTTAAACTTGGAGGTTAATATTTTGGATAAAATCCTAATGTGGGAAAGAGACCATAAGTTGCTGCCAACGTCAAGGAAGCAAGATTGCCATAGTAAGGTAATTGGTATTTTGACATTTGCAATTGAGAATTTGACAAATGTAAACAATGAAATAAAGTTTTTATAATTTCACGCGGATGAAGCCGCATGGGAACAGCTAGTAATTACTATAAACTTTTATTGAACTAAGTTGAGAATAAAATTCAATAGATGGCAGTGTGAGAGTATGTTAATAAGTGCAACATAAATAAAAAAGAAATATATTTCGTCTAAATTAAAAGGATTTGTGTAAAAATTGGTTTTGAATCCAAATCCTTTCATTTCAAAGTTCAAACCGACCATAACGTTATTAACAAAGTTTATTTTAAGACTCCTTCAAGGAACTCATTTAAACAACTACGAAATCGTTTATCGTATTTGGTTATTGAAACAACTAATGCGTTATAATGGAGATGAATCAGAAAGTACGAGAATAACTCCTAACAGTCATTGCTTTATTAGTGTTGGTAGACAAGAAATAACAATGGATGGAATTAGAAAACGAAACAGCCGTGGAATTGTTTGCTAATGTTGTTTACATCATATTTTAATAACTTAATTTTGTTTTATGGAAATATTTAGACTATTATATAAACGACTAGTTTTTGCCCGCGACTCCATATGCATTGAATAAAAAAAGAATCCTACGTAATCTTTCAGACTTTGCTCTACATCTATGACAAATTTTATCGAGATCCATTCAGCAGTTTAGGCGGCAAACTAACAAACCTCTATCTATCTATAATTTGGAATTTTTAATATTAGTAAATTTAAAACCTATTTACTGGATAATTTAGTAGTTAAATACTTTATATGATTTCCAAGTTTACTCGACTATTTTTTACTTTTCAGACACTTTTTAGTTACCAGTTTGCCTGCTACTGGACTTAATTACTAGTTTAAGTAGGGATTGTGCAGAAGTGTTAAGGTGTGCAACCATTACGCGATGTAATGTTACGAGGTGTAACATTCGCATCGAGCGACTTGTTCGAAGGTTTCCTTGCAACTAGTACTCGCGCCCCCGCAGTTCGCATCTTCTATAAAATTATAGCTTTATATTATTGAATAACATTTATTGCAAAATAAACCTTAATGTATAGTAATAGAGTATTCTATAACAAAGTATTTGATTGATTGTACAATGTATTGTAATTACAAAGGTAAGAACGGAAGTTTACTAATAACTTTATTTTAATACAGTAGAGTTATTACTGTTAAGGTCAGGGTGTAATGTACGACGTTGTGGCCTTGCTATTCCCGTTAATGTTGCCGTATTCAACCTTATGTGATTTTTCAATCGCTTTATGTGGTGACCTCCGAAGTCAATTTTCTTGTGTCATAATTGAGAGAAAGGACATTTTTGTCAGGTTTGAAGGATAATTGTAACCCATTTCAAATGGTCGCTTCTAATTTAAGTAAGTAATCCATAAAGAAACAATTAACGCATAAGTAATGTTACCAAATTGAATGATGTTATAAAACTACCTAGAGAAACGTGCGAAATTAATTGTTAAAGTATCAAAACGGAATGAATACGACGTCAATACCGCGAGTGCATACACGTGTCAATTACTGTTACAATCGGGAATTCACTTATGCAATTTGTACCCCAGTATATCTTGCGTAATAAACAACTGTAGTATTTGATTTGGCACGTCGGGAACAAGAGCATCCCTCAGAACGCAGTGCCAACTCAAGTGCCGCGTACAGACAACAAGACGAGAAATGGCAAAAAACTAAGAAGACCAACTCTGTTTTACAAATACATGATGCATTTTCTATTGACAGGCTATTGACAGATCTTGCTGAAATTTTGCACATATGTACAACATAGTCTGGAAGAACATATAGGCTATTAATTAAGTTTTTGTTACAATTCCGCGCAGACAGAGACGCGGGGCAACAGCGAGTATAAAATATAAAAAGCCGAGTCTCGCTAAACAAACACTGCCTCTATAAAAATGTGTCATTAGTCATGTAAAACAAACTCATTTTAGTTAATATTTATTAATTCACTTGAAAATAAAGTATTTTAATTAGAAGAACATGTTGCCATGTGCTGAGGCATTATGATAGACAACAAAATATTTGACTACACATTTGAAACATTTTCCAAGAGGCTGTCTGCTAGCGAGACGCGGATTTTTTTTAAATATTTTTATGAGATCTCATTTTTCAATTTTTTTAATCTAGTCTTTCAGTATTTCTCTACAAATAGGCATTACTCAGTGCGCAATTTAAAACCTGAATCTAACAACACCTGCAAGACTGTAAGACTAACAAACCATTATTTTGCTTTAAAGAATTCTGATTCAAAGATAGTATCAATGTAAGTTCAGACTTACGATCTTACGGTCGTGGGGTTCGAATACGAGCCTGGGGTATGCGTAACCATATTTACGATTACATAAATAAGAATTAAAAATAAATACACTAATCCTCCCACATCAGGGGTTACACCTATCGTATATTTTTTGACCGACTTCCCAAAAGAAGGAGGTACTCAAGTCGTATGTATGTTTTTTTATTTTTTTTTTTACAATTAAACTTTACTTTGTCTTATAATTTTTATAAAAAAACTTTTCCAATTATCACGTCATAGTACATTAAGCCCTTCTATGAAAAGACCTTCCTCACTTATATCTTGGTCTATATTAAAAGCTGCTCTTAAATGTACAGATGTACCAATCCTAATGCTTTAACCTTCCTTACTAGGATATCAGGGTCGTGCATCATATCTCATCCAAAGTACATTACTATTCAAACTTAATTGTCGCTCGTAATTTATTAAGACTCAGTGCCAATACAATTTAAAATGTCCGTAAGAAGGTAAAGGATACCCCTGTGTACACATTCCTACACCAGCTAAAAATCCATAGAAGGGGTTGTTTTAATCGTATGGGTAAAAGTAAGGATAAGTGAACACCAATTTCCCAGGATCCTCCATCTCATATTTGATATTAACCCAAGGCAATTTGGCACTTAGCCTGGAAGACGTATGTGAAGTTCACGCGTGCTGCAATAAAGTTTGGATCTTGTAATATTAGTCCCATATTTTGATAATATTTTATGGCGGCTATCGGGCAATAACAGAGTCAGTATTATCGTAACATATTCGTCCCAGACAGGATTAGTTTTTATAGAGCTTTTACTTTCAGATAGCAGCTTTTACAATCACAACTAGTCAATGTGTCAATTCACTTATCTTTGGCAGTAACCGCCATTATATTTTAATAGCTGTTGCTCGCGACTTCGTCCACTTGAAATTAAAAAATATAGCCTATGTTACTCAGCGATAACGTAGCTTTTAAATGGTGAAAGAATTTTGATAATCGGCCCAGTAGTTTTTGAATTATTTCAATAAATACAAAAATACAAATCTTTCCCTTTTATAATATTAGTATAGATGTAAAATTACGTTGTGTTCTGTAGTCCAAACTGTAGAACCTATGATGAGTGGGTTGTTTCGATTCGTGTTTACTTAAAACCAACATAAAACTGTTACCATTACTTCAAGCCTTATAAAAATTAGGACACGTAATTTCGCAATATGATCCACAATGGACTAAACAAAAAGACGCAAAAACTATGTTATCTCTATAACTTCAACGAGTATGAACGAGACGGCAATATATCTTTGTATTACAAACCCTGATAATAATGACACGTGTCTGAGGGTATTCAAATCATCTCCATTTATATGAGTGACCTTCGCCTAAGTTCGGCACATAGCCTTGACATGTTTCACGTGGCTTCAGTGATAAAACACGTGGTTCGAATTTACATCAGTTTTATTGGTCACTTATGACTTGAAAAATTTGATCGCGATGGCATAATAAAGTGGTTGGTTAAACTAAACAGTTCCGAAAAGAGTAGTTAAGAGTAGATACGAAAAATAATTTCCACTACTGAAATGATCGTATTTTCACTTGACACCACCGTAAGACCTTTAACCCTTAAGTATACCTTTGACCTCTTTAATACAAGGCGTTTCGAATTTCAAAAATCCTTCAATAAGAACTCTATAAAACTTCCATTTCTTTATTTATAATCTCAAAGGGTATTAGGGTACGAAGTACAGCTGACCTAAATACAGGTTTCCGGGGTACGGGCACTGACATCCGCTTTTGTTCCCGGACGACGACATTTGGGTTCAAGTGTTAAACTTCAAAAGTCAACTGTCTTTACAGGGTACTTACCAATTTTACTAGACTATTTGTCCTGTCTTAGATAGAGATTTATGTGTTGTTTTTCCACCCAAAGACGATAAGCCTAACCCTTAAAGTCATTTTAATATAAAAATCTACATTGATGAACTACGATTAATTACTGCGAGTACGATTGACAGTAGAATGAGGGCTTTAATTACCAGTAACATTACGATAGTAGTAAAATATTTATATATGTCTTATATAGAATTACTTTTATATGTAGTTTTAAATTAAACAAGCAATTAAAGTATAAACAATCGTACGACGCGCGTGTAGTACTATTTTCCACACGTATCTGTTATCTACACGAAGGTTAACGAACGACCTTGTGACGTCATTAGTGACGTCACACCATAAAAGGCCAATTCGCAGTAAAGGATAATGTATTTCACGAAATTTCGCAGAGACCGTGTGGCCTAATGGATAAGGCGTCGGACTTCGGATCCGAAGATTGCAGGTTCGAGTCCTGTCACGGTCGAAGATACATTTTTGTTTTTTTTAATTTTCTTTTGTTTTTCAAATGCCCAACGTTAACTGAATTATAATATTTGCTTATTAAAAATAATAACGCTTAAAATAGACTTAAGTTTAATATCCTTAACTACTTAAAGGACATTAGGAAACAAACGCACAAGGTAAGTAGCCAAGTTTTAGTATGTCATGTTTTGTAGATACCAAATATTAAGACTTCCAACCTTTAGAATATCGATACTCCATTTATCGTAAAAGTACGGGGAAATGTCATTAATAAACGGGATGGTCTATAAGAATAAATCTACGGTCGTAGAATGAACCTATTAAGGTCACAGCCAAGGTCTGAAGAGCCCGTTAAGTGTGGTCAATTTATTACATTACGTAGTGACGGACCCCTGTGAAACTGGAAGACTTATCGCGTCACACTTCTCCCAAAAGTATTATAAACTAACTTTCGCCCGCGACTCCATGAAATAAAATAAAAAAAAAGTGAATAGCCTATGCGTTCTTCTAAACTCCCTCTTGATATTTGCCAACTTTCATCAAGATCCGTTCAGCAGTTTAGGCTACAAATTCTAACAATCCCATCCATCTAAACTTTCGCATTTATAATAAAGGTAAGATTTGGCAAGCATGTCAACTTAATTGTCGTTTAAAATTTTAAAACAGTTTTTTTAGATATTCCCAAAGATGAACTTGGAAGTGACAACCCCTTAATATAGGGTTAAACCTAATCCCAAAGTCTAGGGGTTCTCTTCTGAAAAATTAATAAATTTTACACTTTGATTCAAATCATTGGAAGAAAAGTAATAAAAATATGTTTTTTGTTACATTGTTTTTATCTAAAACAGTATTCATTGAGGATAACCTTGATTCCGTACGTCAATAGATTTTCAATTGTTCGGGGTTTGTTTTTTGGAGACGTACAAAAACATAGCGTCATGTCAATTGTCACGTTTACATTACGTCATTTGTATTTAAACGTCATAGATTTTTGCATACGCATGTATTTTGGCCATTATGTATTAATCAAACGTTTAATACAAAAACAACCTTGAACCGTAATACTAAAGGTACTGATGATCTTAGGGTTCTCGCGGAAAATCAGCGCTGGGTGCCTCATTGAGTGGCACCCAGCATTCAAAACTGAGCGTGGACCCAATCCGGTCAGCATAACAATGCTTTTTATAATGTTTTTACTTTCTATTATTATTATTTTTGACTTGATTACTGTGTCGTGTTTGTTTTTCTTATGTTATTTATTATTGTGTTGTGTGTTGTTAAGGATTAAATGTTATTTTATTTTCTATTTTAAAGGACTAACAGAAGGAATCATACTAATATTATAAATGCGAAAGTTTAGATGGATGGATGGATGTTTGTTAGTTTGTAGCCTAAACGGATGAACGGATTTCCATGAAATTTTGTATAGATGTAGAGGATAGTCCGGAAGAACACATAGGCTACTCACTTTTGTTTTTTTTAATTCCACGCGGACGGAGTCACGGACGAAAGTTAGTATAAAATATATAATATAAAACTGTTTCCTAAGATTGATTAAGATTTTTATATCCTATACAATGTTTTTAGGATAAAATTTTCCTGACAAGAATAAAGCATCTTTCTGTTTGTTTATTCACTGTTATGAAATTCAAAATAGACGAAAAATATTAAATTCATAAGCATATTTCCAACATTCTTGCACTATTGAAACGCTATCTAGAAATATTATACAGTATATTTGTCCATTAATGACAATAAACAATATGTATTGGCTATTTTGAACTAAATAAATGCTAACCAAAATGGACTATCCCACAAAAATTTGAATTAATGGCCAATAAATTGATATTACTTTTAAATGTTATAAAAATAATACTGCAATCTTTATGACATACTAGCTGTCGCCTTCGACTCTGTCCGCGTGGAATTTAAAAAACTTAAAAAGTAGCCTGTGTTCTTCCAGACTGTGTTATATATACATACATCTATGCCTCATCCGTTAAAATCCAATCCATTATGTCGACTTCGAGATATGTAGTAACATCCATCCATACAAACTTTCGCATTTATTAGTGTACGGATTCCCGCTGTCGAACCACCGTATACATCTCATATAAAATATGTTTTTATACATGTGTAAAATCAGTGAAAACGCAACGTAAATCAACCCTATAGGATATCCCCTTTAGTACTTGAGATAACGAGCAAGGCGTGGATACGCCTCTTACATATAAACTGGAGTGGTTTTATGTGAGTTTTAAGTGATTTTGGGGAAATAAATACTTCTCTATACATATATTAAGTACTCTTGTGTTTATTTTTGTTTATGAGAGCGTCGGTGGCTCAGTGGTTTAAGCACTTGACATGTAATCTACAGGTCTTGGGTTAGTATCCCACCGCCATGGACCAATGTGATTTTTCGATTTTTCGAATTTTCATATGTACATAATTTACCCGACGTTCTTACGGTGAAGGAAAACATCGTGATGCAACCTGCACATATGGGCGAAGAAATTCAAAGATATGTGTGAAGTCAACCAACCCGCACTTGGCCAGCGTGGCTGACTATGGCCTAGTCACCCTAACTTTAGGGTAGGCTCCGAGCCCCTCGGTGGGGACGTATAGTGAGGTGGTGATGATGATGTGTTTATTTTTAACTGTATAACTGGAGAATGTTGTAAAAACCTAAAGCTTGTTTCTGTTTTCCTGGTCAGTCTATAATTACATATCTCGCTCCTTTCCCTACTTTCCTTTCTCTGCTATGTAATTCCCCTTTTCACATTACCACATTCATTTTCCTTATTAAAATTTCTAATTAACTTTATCGTAATATGAGTTTTGAATACGAATAATCTCTTTATGATCGCTTAACAAAACTTTGAAATATTAAACGTTTAATTCTAAACCTTATTTCTAATAGAATAAAGGTGAATATATAGTGAATATTTATGTGATAAGTGTATAAAAATTATGTAATTGAATTCATAAGATGTGATATGTTTTTTATCTACCAATAGCCCATCACAATAGGTTATTCCCCAAACGTTGATTTATGGATAAGATTTTCAAACGAAATGTTTCCTCTTAACGTTTCAATAGAATTACAAATCAAAAATGTTTTCTGTAACCTAAAATTACCGAACGAATTAATTAGTTCTTATGAAAACTACGTTGCCAGCTTAACCAAGAATGTGAAAAGCTGCTAATTTGCGCAAATATTGCCTACGTTTTTTCTCAATATAGCGAGGTTCTTATATTTCTGATCAGTTGTGTGTTTTTCCATAGGTTTAAATCGGAAACGCACAATGTTATGACATCAAAGCACGAATATTTTCGAAAAAGTAAATATCGTTGTCGCCTAAATTTAAGAAACATTTGTGCTGTGCGTATCGGGCGTAAGGTACCAAGTTACGAATATTTTACCGCAAATTTTCGTATCTACTGTTGTTTCGTCCGTGGAAACCCATGCTTAATGACACGAGTATGTCATTATTCACAACCAAGTGTAATTTGTTAATCAAATATTTACTATATTGACAACATTTTTATCACCTACAATTGCAATTTCTAAGTATTTCTATACCTCATTACTATACTACAGATAGTTAAATGTAGAATTTGAATATTTCATTAGATTTTTAGTAATTTTTAACTGTAATTAAAAGAGTGTCAATTGTAAAGGATTTTGAAGAAAGTATTATATTAAACTAGCTTTCGCCTGCCGCTCCGTCCGCACGGAATTAAAAAGAAACAAAAGTAAATAGCCTATGTGTTCTTCCGGACTATCCTCTACATCCATGCCAAATTTCATCGAGATCCGTTCACCCGTTTAGGCTACAAATTCTAACAAACCCATCCATCTAAATTTTCGTATTTATAATATTAGTAAGAGCAAGATTAATAAGATTGGTGTGTTTCAGTTTGTTTGTTCAAGTTAGTTATAGTCAAATAACATTTTTTATGTAAGCCAAGTCCCCATATACAATTAAAACAGAAGTATAGTAAAAGAAATGAATGTAATCGTTTAAAAATTCAAAACATTTGACATAAATAACGATTACTCATGCTTTACAAGTCTTTAAAATATACCAGGAATTGTATTAAACTCTCAATTCCATGTAACTCGATCATCGCAACAAAAAATAATTTTAAAAGCTAAACGAATTAAGTCTCTAAACAAACGTAATAAAGTTGTAAATGATTTGTTTAATTGTTCACCAGGTCAGGAACTCTGTGTTGGCGTATCATGACACTTGAATTATTTCTATCTCTTTTCCACTGCTGGAGTATATTGTTTTCTCCTTTTTTTTAAAAGGAATGAAAAGGATGGCAATATGTTTTTGTAAATTTCGGCAAAGGAATCCTACGGTTACAGTGTACACACAATTATATTATGATGATAACCCACGCGAATTACGATTAGGGTTCCTTGAAAATACTGGATAGTTATAAAATCTTACTAATATTACGAACGCGAAAATTAATATTTGCTAGATGAACTTTATTTTTTAGTAATCATAATGAATTTTTAGTGATAACATAAATATGTTATTGTTGTTCAGTAAATACTGACCTTTATATTTTTGTAACAGCGCCATCTGTTGATTTAAACCAACACCACAGTTACCATATTTTAATTTTTATTCCAAATCAAAAAATGCTATTGCAGACAAAATTCGTTATTGATTATTTAATCCACGATATTTTAGTGAGTAACATGGAGTAGGGTGGCAAGAGAAAGAAGCGAGTGGAAAAGGTTGGAGGAGGCCTATGTCGATTGGCAAACAGATCTACAACAAATAAAAAAGAACCAAATTCTAGAATAATAAAGTAACTGTATATATAGTAGTGTACAAGTATAAGAAACATATTCAATAACTTTTAAGATCTGAATTAAAGGCTATTTTATTTATTTTATTTATTTTAGTGAACTGTTTGTTTTTATAATACTCTGAATTAGATTATTTGCTTGACCTCACTAAAGCATACATCAAATAGTTTACGAACTAGAACGAAAGTCTGAGTAAGACGTGTCCGTTGAAGTTTCATTCCGTTTCATTACACTTCCCTGAAACGAAAGAGTTTTTACACGAAGTTCATCGCACTCCATGTTATACAATAGTTCGACGAACCCCCATTTAATTTGTTTTGACCCTTACCCTTAGATATCTTACTAATATTATAAATTCGAAAGTTTAGATAGACGGATGTTAGAGTTGGTAGCCTAAACTGCTGAACGGATCTCGATGAAATTTGGCATAGATGTAGGGGATAGTCTGGAAGAAAACATACGCTACTTGTTGTTTTTTAATTTTACCCAAACGGAGTCGCGGGCGAAAACTAGTCTAATATAAATATAAATGAATATGTAAAAGATAAAGAGAAAAATAGCTTTATTTCCCTTATGACAAAATACAGTTTTTTTCTTATATAAATCTTGCAAATATACAAGTAACCTAAAAACAAACAAAATGTGGAATAATTATCTGACGAAAAAAAAAAAGTTGTAAAAGTAAAAATGTATATAGTTGTTAGTACGGTTAGTGTTAACTATTTCATGCAAAAAAACATTAGTATTGTTAGTCTGTGTCATCTTCTATATGAGTGCCGACTGTAGCGGTGAAAGCTTCCTGCAGAGTGTACCACGTAGTTCTGTCCTTCGTTAGCCTGGTCCAGCATTCTCCCGCTATTTTGGCAAATGAATATATATCTCTAATAATCTATAAGCAGTAATGGTTAGACAAAGCGAAATAAGTACATCATATGAAATTCTGCCATTGTCGTCTTAACAAATTTACATCCATTCATCCGTCCCAAATTTCATATAATAATATTACATACGGAACCCATTAATCACAATATATTATTTCCGTTAGCCAAAAATATTGCTCAGCCTACTGCCTTATTTGAGTGTTGACATTTTTAATCCATTGACACGATTAGCAAAAGTACCCAAAATCCCTCTGAATCTCCTATGTTCGCAGTCA
Organism: Papilio memnon; assembly: GCA_003118335.3. Classification (NCBI taxonomy): domain Eukaryota; kingdom Metazoa; phylum Arthropoda; class Insecta; order Lepidoptera; family Papilionidae; genus Papilio; species Papilio memnon. The sequence continues at coordinate 983,623 of LD689012.1, forward strand.
CTAAAGTAATCCTTAGTATAGATTTCTCATCTATAAAGAGAACGTCAATAAGTCTGGATAACTTTCAGCTGTAAGAAGATAACATTTTTATTTCTAAATATAAAGTGGTTATTAAAAAAAGAATCAGGCGGTTACATAAAATGGAATAACAATTTTGCGTAATTGTTTTCCATTTCATTAACAACAGTTTAATTAGAAACCATAAATAAGTTTTGTTCGTATAAACGCTACAAAATGTTACGTGTTGTAAGTTAATAGCTATTTACAAATTTTGTGTTTCCACTGCCGAAACACCTCCACAAACGTTAAGTAAATAGTGGAAACTGTCGCCTAACATGTTTTCATAGCAACGGTTTGACAAAATGTTTACGTTTAACTTCCGAAGTACCAGGACCTCATATAATACAGGAGGCTCCACCCCTCGTATCTATTCTAGAGGAAAAGTGAAAGCATTACTTACTCTATCTCTCTCTCTGTATAGTGTTGTACTACTCTCTATTCTGTTGTAATCGTTTCATTACTACCGATAATGATTACGGGAAAATCACATCAATTTTATTATTAAAAATCAGTTTTGTGTAAAGGTCTAATTAAATAATCTCAACAATTATAAATATCAATTCCGTAACAACTTCTTAGAAATATCGAAATAGTTTCGTTGTTTAGATTGCCGAATACCTCGAATTATTTTGTTAACAATTGTGTAAACAATAACTGCAAGTATTAACCTCTCAAAACTATTCAAAACGAAGTTCTAAAATTTTAAACAATAGTATTAGTCTAGACTAGCTATTGCTCGCGACTTTATCCGCGCGAAATTAAAAAAAAAGCATAGCCTATGTTACTCACTGATAACATAGCTTTTTAATGGTTAAAGAATTTTAAAAATCAGTTTTTGAGTTATTTCAATACATACAAAAATACAAATCTCTCTTTATAATATTAGTATACATATAGATTTGGATTAACTATTCTTAAGTACGCAAAAACAGAATGTTTAACTAAACAGTTTCTAACTATATTTTTGGGGTAATATAGTCAATGTTTATTATGAACATTGTATGAGCCAATACGGGGTTGGCTGCACGTGTATTGAACACGCGCAAACAGGTCACGTGATGAATATCCCATATCTTTAAAGCTAACATTGAAACAATGTTTGAACGCTTTTCACTCGTTCCATTCAATGGAGTGATTGAATGAATGAAAATAAAAGGAACGGTTTATACTAGTCGCATTCGCTTTTATATACAATCTTTATTGCACTTAATTTAATTGTTAGTGAAAAGAAACAACCCTACTCAAATATTTAATAGCACGTGTAACTTTACTCGTATTAAATTAATTAATGAGTTATCAACATAGGGGTGTCGGTAAATATTACCGACGCATGTCAGCTAAACGGCCGTGGGTTGTTCCAAGAAGCTTCAATACCACTTTACTCTTGGCTAGCCTTGTCTCCTGTCAAAACGTCTGAACCTTGCACGTTTCCATTGTATTAAGAAAAGTATTCAATTTATTTTTTTAACTTACCTGTTCAATATCTATTAGGTTTAACACAAGTAAGTAAAAAATACTATCTCCTTCGTAGATGTAAAGTTAGAAAATAAAACAATTATTTTTTTAATTGCGTTTAATTGTTATATGCGAACTCACTAAGTTATTGTAAAAAATTTAAAATATTTACCCACTGTTACATTTTATAGCATAGTACCCAAAGTGTCAAATCCCGTAATTGTGTTTATAGACGCTTTTATTTCATTTTGTATTGTGTTTTATAAATAAAGAAAATTGTTAGCTTCTAAAAACTATAAAAGGCATACTAATAACCTAGTAACCTAGCCTTGTTGTTATTACATAGCTATTTTTACATGATTTTTCGAAAATAACAATGGAAACGCGTGGAAACTAGGAAATTGTTACGACGTGGGTAGTTCGCTGAATAAGCCTAATCCTAATGGTTTCATTTTTTTTTATTTATCAATAGACGTTAACTACTGGACGTTCTTAATTTCTTTCGCAACATAAAACATTTCTTAAGAAATTATCTATTTATTTTTCAAAACCATCATGAATACCTCGGAGAATAAACCGTTCTGGTGTAAAATTATTACTAAAATAAGTGAATCTTACGTGTTAATATTTAATTAATTGTGTTCTCTTAAGATTAACATCTTCTAGTAAAAAGTTGAGCCACGAGCGCTTGTTGCATTGAATAAAGGCATACATTGCCGATTCTGTTATCCTGGTACCTTGACGGCAATTCTTGTCGGCGTACGCATGCGTTAACTTCTACATACACTGTCTTATTAGTATGTATGATAGACACACATACATATTACATGCCATAGAGATCTAACCCACACAGTTAAATTGTACTTACATAAATATGGGTACAAATTTATTCCACCGTGTACATGCGTGCCGAAAGTAATAAAAATCTAATCGTTAAATTCCCCCAGGAAAAAATGGTATGTATGTTGTATGTATGACTTTAATCACCGGAAATTAACAAGTCACAGGAATAACAAAGGTGACTAAAACTAACGTAAAATATCCCAAAATCTCATCTGTCATATCTCAGTCAATCATACTTTCTTTAGGAATATGAATAACAAAGGCAACAGAATATAAGATGGTGTGTAAGATCAGTTTTCGCCAAATGTAGCTCCCATCGGTTTATGTTATCCTAGTAATCTGGACAAAACGATGACGTAATATCCCCACTCTCCCGCTGACGTTGTCGGAGGGCGTCGCCCTGGACAACTCAACCCTCTTTAAAGCCTACCTTGTCATATTGAATGAATAATTGGTATTGTATGGACATGTATTCCAATAAAAGTAAAAATATTCTCGTCCAGACCATACATGATCATGAATGTTTACATTGAACATTTTATTTGTCGTCTTGGATACTAATTAATATATGGAATTATCTGTGCTTATTGAAGTTTTCAAACCAAAAACAGTTTAGGGTCTAAGTTTTCTTTAAGTACTGTCTGAATAATGAGACTTGATAATCTTTACAAAAAATATTATTTTGTATAATATATCAAAATATTATAGGGGTGGTGAAAATAAAAGGCAGTTGATATGGACATTACTACACATTTTCCTACCCTTACATTTCCTTTATGCTATCCTAGTGAAAGGGGTCGTGGCGCGGGGTTATTTTTCCAGTAAACTCACCCCCAACTGTGAACCCTGCGTTTGTTTAATCGAACCCTTACTTATGAAATTTTTTAACCTAGATACAAGAGGTTCAAAGGCATTTAAGTCAATAAACTTTATTTAGATTATTTGGGTTTCATTTAAAGTGGGTCCATTGATGAAAGGGTCAATTCGTAAGACTCCTTGAATTATTAGCACGTTATAACACGGTACTATGTTTTAAGAAGAGCACGTAAATATAAATTAACGTGCTCTTCTTAAAAAATTCAATATTTCAAATACCTGTCCCTATTTTTTTTTTTTCTTTTAGGTCAATGTTTAGATATCTTCCTAAAAGCATCCTTTAGGTGATGAGTTTAGAAAAAAGTAAGGGGGAATCTCGAAAAAGTAGGGTTTGGACATTGCCATTGACAATTACGTCAGCATCTTCGAAATGTACTAGGATATCATTAACATAGAGGGCCTAACAATAAAATCGTATAGAATTGTTCAAACAATCAAAACGTGCGCTCAAAAGCACGTGAAACGAACCTATGGAACAAAGTAAACAAAACAAGCCAACCACAGTTTTCATTGTATAACGAAACGTGCCATGAGGACTATTATTATAATACTATAATACTATGTTATGAAATATATAAAAGATCCTGTGTTCGTCCAAAATACCATTTATAATTTCAATTGAAGCATAGAGAATAAAAAATATGCAAGACTATCACCATATCGTCTCTCTATGCCACATTACATGTAGTTTTATTTACACATATTTTATACTAGCTGTTCGCGTGCGGCTTCATCCGCGTGAAATTATAAAAAAAACATTTTTGTTTACATTTGTCAAATTATCAATTGCAAATGTCAAAATGACATGACATGATGACAAACCATGGCACTCTTGCTTCCTTGATCTTGGCAGCAACTTAGGATCTCTTTCCGACATTAGGGTTTTTATCCAAAATATTTACCCCCTAAGTTTAATGGCGTGAAAATGTATAGCCTAAAGCGTGACGTAAGTATAGGGCTTTTTATTAATAAAAGAATTATTCCAAAATATGCTGTGATTGCTGACATCTTAGGCAACAAAGAAGTGTGTGTTTACGCTTTATTATATTAGTATAGAGTATAGATTGTAAATTTGATCCTAAACATAGTGTAATGTTTTATATTTTGTCCCTTTAATTTCAATTATGGGATCAATTAACTTGCGCACCACAAATATTTTCTCTTCAATAACAACCGTAAGGTGTAGTATTCAATTAAAATACTCAGTACGAATTAGAAAGTGCATTGACCTCATAGTTTGCTGAAGGCATGCTCTCAATTCAAACCCGCCTTTTCGTCAATGAACCCGTCCGAGACAACTCTGGAAAATTTATGGAAACATGCTGTGATTACCATGGTTTTAGTTTATTTCGGATTTTATTTTATTTTTTTTAATCTTTTGGCGAAAGAACGGAAAGTGTTACGTTAGAAATGTAACACAAAATTACGTAATAACTACTACTGACATATTTTTTTCTGAGTTAAAATATATTTAAACTTCGTGTCGTACCTGAATACGTTTATCTGAATACCAATTTAAACCACTAATAACTAATCAACTTTAGAATAATATTGTAGTTACCTAATTCCTAATGATTCGAATATTATTTATTTATTAATTCCTTAATCGTAATGTCCTGCTCATTCAACAATCCTTGGTGACCGTACAATATCGATGTGTGCACCTGTCGAACGCTTGTGTGCGGGCAGGGGAGAGCTATTGGTTGTATTGATCGGTTCGGAAGACCCCTTCACGGTTCATGTTGCCCTAGTACTTTCCGATCGACTTTACATTATTGGAAATTGCCGATACCGTTCCAATAATCGACAGATTCCCTTCCCGGATTGGATGAAATCTCCCCAATATCACGTACACTTTAAACTCAATCAACATTTTTTATATAATCAAATTGATTATCAATAAATGTAGATAGTCAACTTTAAAATATGTCAACTATACTTACTACTTAATCTATTCTAATCTAATTAGCTTAATGTAATTTCTCGTATAGACCTAAAACATATAAACAAATTAGATTGTGCTTCTAAATCGCTTAATATTTAAAATATTTTGAGAGTCTTCCCATTCCAATGATATAGGGGTAAAAATTTCAAACTACTAACAGGACAATGACTTTAAAATAAAGCAAAAAAGCACTCAATTATTTTAGATTGCCAGTATTTTTCTCTTCGGTTTACTTAACAAATTGTTTTAGTACAAAATCCAAAGTATAATATGAATTTGTAATAGACGAATATTTCTACAAATTTCAATGAATAAATTGGACAAAAAATTAATTCTTTTGAAATGCCGTATGAATAAAATATGCATAATAAATTTAGTTGGTCTCAAGTTGCTCGCAGATGATTTACGATAGAGTGGCTAGAGTTAGGTAGTCGCGGCTAAAGTTTTTTTATTTTTAATTCATTGTACGAAGTAACGTGGGTGATAAAAAAAACTTGAATGAAATAATAGCAGCGTTTCGTTGCTATTACGAACTATCTTTAGTCTATCATTTGAACTCAAAATAAAAAATTGGTCTCGTCTTGTAACATGACAAAAAAATCATAGGATCTGATCGCCTGATCAAATTATATTATATAGTTACTAGGAAGACAGAAAGAACATGAATTAAATAGTCCAAGATATGAGGAAGCAAACACTTACTTAGATACCATGCTTAAAACTGATAGTTACAAGACAAAGAAAAAGAAGTAAAAAAGTGACTTCATTGGATTTTTAACGGCGTTGTCAGATATAAAAAGTCGTTAATATTCTGAAAGTAGAGAATACTTATATTAAAAAGACTTGTCGATAAAAGACTAGAGACGTGCCTTCTTTAGATGGAAAATTTTCTCTGAATGCTGATGATGCATTGGCGTGGACATTCGTTGCATTTAAAATGAAATTTACTGTACTATATTGAGCAATTTATTAGAACTTTTTAAATAAAATTTACGTACTGAAATCAGGACTCCCACAATACCAGGATATCAGAAGCGCAAAGGTTGTCCACATTCCATTGCTGGGCCCCATCCTTTACAGCTGACGCGCCGCCCGGTCAATAAACTGTTAGACAAGGACGGGAACGGGATCTCCTGGCATCCTCTCGCTCGCACCTCATGTTGTTTATAGATGACAGCCTTAAGATCTAGCTGTTAGAGTTTAAATTGAAATGAAGTTGAATTACAGGATGCAGGTAAGACTTGTAAGGAACGGACAGCTGATTTTAGAATTCACTAGACGTCCGGGTAAATTGTATTCTGAGTTAAATTTTAATCATAGTGTTTAAAAAATAAGGTTTAAATTCAACCAACCAATTGGGTTCTTTGGTATGTAAAAATGAGATAGGAGCGTGAGAAATTCGGGAAGAAACTTCTTCGGTTGTACCAGGAGTTCATAGTTATGATGGAGATGAGATTCCCACGATCTTCATTGGAAGATGGGAACCGCTCACATGATCGGTTTGATTAGTTTTAACGAACCGCACTTCCTAACCGGCTGTTTGATATATTTATTGAGATAAATTATAATAGTCAATTAAAGCGAAGTTGACATAAAAACATTTTTTAAACATTCTACCTTTTAAGTTTTTTTTTATTTGATAAAAAATAAAAATATGGTTATCATGGTATTTTTAGAATTATGTAATTAAATAAATTATTTTGTTTTTTTATTGAGAGTCAAACTATTTGGACTATATTAAATGGACACGTCGTTACTATGATACTCAAATTGTAAATAAACAAAAGGTTCAAAGCCAAAAAAGTATTAAGGGATTCAATCATGGGTATCGGAACCGATATCGGCAATTTCCAATAATGGATACCCGTTCGGAAAGTACTAGGCGCGCATGAACATAGAAGAGGTCTTCCGATGCGATCAATATACCGATACCCTGTCATCCAAAACGTGGTACAGGTGTTTTACTCACACTAGAGAAAAATACATGAACGATTGTGTGAGTTTCCACTGTTCAAAACACGTACAATAACATTTATTTGTCCAAAGAGGTTCTTGTACAGGTTTTTTGACAGTGGTCATGCATTTTTAATTTTCTTTAAGAAAAACACGCACATTAAGAAATAATTATTCTCTAAGCTTATATTTCCCAAAGTTATAAAAGTTATTAATGGAATTTAGTGAAGTTCTGAAAACAATCGGCGAAGTTTAGAAAGAACTTATTATAAAGGATATAAGTTTTTTTGATTTATTTTCTATTTTTAGTTATTGATGTTTTATGTAACTTTGGAGCTTTAAGAGAGGAAAACAAAACTATATATAAATAAAATACATAATAACAAACCAAAATTTCATTTTTTAACACGTTTGTTTCAATTCTGTCGCGTTTAAATAAACAAATTAAATTGGATTCGATAAATAATCTCAAAAGCATCGAAGATTTGCGTGCTCTCAAATATAAATTACAAATCAATTCAGGCCAGTGTAATCCCATTTAGTCGGATTAGGAACAAATTGTGGCAATAGGTACAATAATAATTTACCCAATTTTCACGTGTCAGGACTGAAGATATAGTGCTACATCGACACAAATTGGGTTGCAATAAACTTTTTGGTACATCCTTATTAGGTCAATTTATAAAATTGGATAATAGATGGCGTTAATTCAATTTAGTACATTCAATTATTATCACTAAAATAAATGATACCATGGATGTTTTTTTAAAAACTAATTTCGTTATTTTTATGTTGAATCAATTAAGGAATCCTGGTTTCATTTTTGGGTCATATTTTTTGCTAGAAACAAATATTAATTCACAGTTTTGTACTCTCAACTCTGGGTACTAGGCGCCCAGTGTACCACGTGTCAATTATTTTAAACAAATGATTTAAATGTACCAGGAAAACATAAACTACGCCGTATTATTGTTTAACACGTGCCGTAAAATCTCAATAGGAAAATTTGACCGCCATTCGCAGTTACAATAGGGAGCCGAGGTAAACGGCAGAAAAACACCAATGAACCTTTGTTGGTAAATAAAAGACACAATTGAGGTTAAAGCTAACAAACATCCGTGATTTGAGAAAAAAGAGAAACATTTTTGCTTTGGTTCTTTTAATTCAATGGAGAGTTTATTTTTCACTACTATTTGGCTATTTAAATTAAAACCGTGATATTTTCATGTATTTCTTTGCCAATACCAACAAGATAAAATCCAGTCAACTGACGCAATATGACCGAAAAGAGATGTTCTAAATCTTAATTAGAAAACGTGTATGCGTGGGAAGTAGATGTTATTTTAGATACATATACCATTTTTTATACAAATTTCTATACGTTTCATCTGAAAGGAATTATTGCTATAATCTATTTCAAAAGAAGACTTAAATATTGTAAAGATACAAACGTGTTGTTCCGTAAATAATTGCGAATTTACGAATCTTAAGTGTACATAAATGTTGTGTTGCTCTTATTTATTAAATAAAGATCTTTTTTCGAACAGTTTTTACGTAAAAATATGAATATTTGGAAAGCCGTCAAGTTTTTTACGTTTTTGGACAGTAAAATAAAACAAAAAAATATCGAGAAAACCTTTTTCAGTCTGTATCTTCAAAATCAAATGTATACAAAACAGAAACAACATAGTTTTATGAGATCGTTTTCCGCAACATCCTGAAGAATTTTTAACCTGTAATAAGAAAAAAAAAATACATAAAAGAATTTTTGATAAAAAGCGGGAAAGTATCGAAAGTAGAACTAGGTGTAAAATAAATAGAAATAACAATATTGTGTTCCGATTTGAGGGCGTCTTGTATTGGACTTAAAAGTTCTGCTCTTCTAGTATATTAAACTCAGTCTGTTGATGATTGATAGAAAAATGGTTGACTAAAATGAGATGGGTCCCGAGGAAACAAAGTAAATTGCGAGATTATATTCGGCAAGAAGTTAAAAATATGAACCGAATAATGAACCCATATATTTAACAAAAATCCAGTTTTTTTATATGTATGATGAATTATTATAAAAAATAAACAAACGTATTAAGGTATCATAAATACTGCAGACTTGTAAATCGACAAACATTACCAACCAGCTTTTATAAAACCCTTAAAACATGAATTAAAAAAATAAAGTACTAAGGTATCATAAATTTAGAGTATCAATTACGGAGTGGGCACAGGATTACACGCCGATTCACTGACGCACATTGAAAACAATGTGATCCACGCAACAGGAATGTTATGTATGTAAAACGTTTTAAGGATTTAAAATAGTGATGGGAAACACATTTTATCAACAAATTTAAAATCCATCAAATAGCAACAAGCGTGTAAAGTTTTTTAAAAAAATATCATTGACACTGTTAACTTTCGCTAAGTCAAAGGGTCGCAATGAAAATTTCCAATCTCTGGCTATCTCTAGCGTTAATGTACAATAACTGTTACACATTTTACCATATTTAAAGACAACGAAAGAAAGGCAGGAAATGTATCCTGTATTAAGAGGGGTCTGTGCATATGATTTCCATTCTCCATATAAACCTATTATTATTTATAACATTAAATAACCCTTATTGGAAATGCTAATTAGTTCCCAAGGCACAGACCTGCCCTAGTGAGCGGTGCAAAGCCCCTACAAAGTTCGTCAGCCGGTCATTAGTGAAATCCTGGCTGGGAGCGATGCCTAATTTAAGCCGGTTTCAGGCTGATGTTTCGGTGACCTCACGTTTTCATTCATGCCCTTTTATATAGTCATTAAAATAGTCCAATGGTCAAAATACAACTCAATAAGTTACTTTCTGTAACTAAACAGAAAAACAAACACACACGAACAAAATCTTCTTAAGTATTGTCCCTAAAATATAACCAAAACAATTATATTTTTAACTATCATAATTTACATACGTATTTGTAACTCTTGTGTCCGAATTTAATTTTTTTCATTAGCCAGAAACAAAGTCAAAACCTATAGTGCTTCTAACCTCGCAACTAGGTGAACTAATTTTAACTAATACGCTATAAAGAACCAAAAATGTCCGTCTGTGAAGAAATTTCATTAATAGTGTTTAAATGTCACAAGTGCAAACTAAAAGGTCGACGTCCAACCTGACTTTATTTCACTTTAACTTGAAAGTTTCAGACACGCGATACATAGGAAATTAAATAAAGGTCACTAAACTATGTGTTTTGAGCAAATCTACAAGATACTCGTATTACTTGATCTTGGGGATGACAGAGTTCTAGAAAAACCCGTTGAAAAATATGAAGAGGTTTCTCGTCTACATTACAGTTTAGATTATTAAGGCAATCTTACGTCAAAACAAAAAAGTCCTACGTAATCTTAGAACAACGTTTTTGTAATTAGCTTTTTATTCAACTTTGCGTTCCACGAATAACATTTCAACTACTCTATGGCTTTGCTGTTGAAATCTAATGTTTTGGGAATACAAAATGACGTCATCGTAACGAAGTAACGTAACGACATTATTTCGAATGTCGCAGAAAAGTTTAAAATTGCCGAAGCCATATTTTAATTGACTAGAGACGTACGTCCTAAAACAAATTATTTATAAGCTCGGTTTGACTGACGTCATTCATCTTGTATAATGTAACCGGCGGATTATTGATTTGGTCTATTGTAATTTTGTAATCGAACTTGGCAAATTGTAAACTGTAGGACAATTGTGAACGAATACCAAGGAAGTTACATCGTCGTCGTGTCGGCATCGTACTAATTAAAACTGAGTATGGGTCCATAGACATCTATTATTTTTTACCTATCATATGCATTAATCAACCATGGGAATATCTTTTTTGTTACAAAAATACAGAACATGTAATTTGAATAACTAAGACGAGATGGCGCTATTACAATTTTGCCCAAAACTAATACTTCATGATGTAAATCGACAATTTTACATAAAAAAAAACAAGTGTTTAGGGAGGTTTTACAGATACTTTTTATTTTTATATGTGACTGGCAGCACCATGCGTCAAATCGGAGCACTATAATAAACTAATCATTTAAAATTATCATAAAATAAATAGGATAAATAATCGACTAAAAATGAAACTAAAAAATAAACAAAAAATACAATTGTAAAATAATTAAACAAAAATTACGTTAAACTTTTCTATTAGTACAATACGATAATTGAAGTCGAAGAAGTAGGTAATAAAACAAACTAAGTTCAGATTATTTTATTTATTCTTAAAATATCAAAATACGATTACTTAAAAAATAAAACAATTAATTAAATAATATAAACTCTAAATTCCAAGTCTAGTTGTGTAAATTTTGTATATTATGTAAAATAATATTTTATACTGTACACATAATTAGAAAAAAAAAAACTATCTTAAATACTTTTTCAAACTAGCAACACTTACACCAATTTTCTATACGAATACATGAAGCAACTACTGCACAATTTTTTCTAAGATTCCAATAGATTTTTTATATTTTTCTTCTACTTTTCAACATAGCAACTTATATGTCGCAAAATTTTAATATTTCTAATCGATTTATTTGTGTCTTTTGTTTAAATATTGTAAAATTGTGAATAAAGCTGACTCAATTGAACATCTTTTTACGTGTTGAAAAACATAACTGACACATTTGTTACTGGCCACTATTTTTTTTGTACCAAAGAGTGCGCTCAAACCATTGATTTTTTTTAAAATTTAGAATTGTTACAAGACAAAGTAATCTCTGGCCAGTTTTATCATGTCAAAATATTTTATACTGATGTAAAAAGTGTATTGTGTGCGTGACATTTAGTATGCGTGGTTGGCAACAAAGAGACCGGCTTCGGCGCCCACACCTGTAACTGATCCAGCCACGTATTTGCCCTGCGACGCCTGCCCGTTAGCCTGGAATTGAAAGCATTGTTAAAGGAAATACCCATCTATTATCGTTGGATGCGTCATTTTACTCATTTAACTAAATTTTTCTGGCGCCTTGGTTTTTAACAACTGAACATGGACATAAGAATTATCATTATGCTTTAAATTTGCCTTTCAATACATTCTCAAAATTCTCTAATAAGGAACATGCTATACATTTTTAACAGGCGTTTTAACATTTTATAATAGCTTCTAAAACTCACTGAATCTAAATATTGAATTTATTGTATTAGTAATAAGTAATGAACGTCTAGTTTATCTAGCCGTCATTCCCAAAGTGGTCCAGGTTGAAACCCTTGGAGTCCTCAATCGTTGAAAAAGTTGTATTGGGGGTCCATAAAAATGTATCTATTTTCAGACACTTAGGGCCTGCCGTTTAGCGCTCTCGTGTATGCATGAAATACCAACATATAAAAATATAACCTCTTACTTTTGGGATGCAAGGGAAACATAGTTTAGGAACCTCCGTCTACCCTCTCATGAGGGTTTTCTGATTGGGTGTCTTGTATAGCTATTAATTTATTTTAACTCACCTTAATCTCTGCAGAGGTCTTGTAATATCTTAGCAATCAGGGAACATTAGCATTATTACTACATATATAAAACATGGCACATATTTTAAAATTTATAAGCAAACTACTTTGCTTTTAAATTTAACTAATACAAGCCACGACATTAAATTCTACGCTTACCGGTAGTTAGGATTGTCTTTCATTAATTAAATTATGTTCAAAAATGCGCCTTTTAATAATTTATTTAATTTACACATCTAAGTAAGATGCTATAAAATTTCATCAGGCGTTTTTTATTTCATAAAGTTTTTTAAAAGAACAAATATGAAAAAATCATTATAAAATGTATAAAAACATGTGCCATTCCAACTACTGTTAATCTAAACAAATGCAAGGTTAACACAACATAAATGAAAATGCATTTTTTCAATAACTTTTATTAAAAAAAAACAAGGGTTAGTGTTCATTAGTGACAAATACAATATAGAATATACTCATTGACTTTTACATCAGTCTTAAAACAAGAAACGACACATATTACTTTAATTAGTTTCCACTGAGAAAACGTTTATACAAAGACTTATGGTCATCTCTTTCATTCTCTTTGAGAGAAAAAGCGAAAACAACATATTTTTGTACATATTTATCGGTGGAAACTCAGTTTAAAGTTTTACGTCAGATAATTGACTGGCAGGCAATGAGTAATACTCGTTAGTTAAATACAAAAGTTCTACGGATTATGTATTCTGGCAGTTTAAATATATAGCAATTTCACATACAATAAATTGTGATCAATGTTAATCAATATTATGGAATATTTTTTAATTGTCAGAATACATAACATGAAACAAACTACAGGAAAATGACTAAATTCGATTGTAGACTTACCTTGTAAACAATTTTATGTTTTTGTCAATGATTAAATATAGCAACTTATGAAGAAATATTATATATTATTGTTTTATTTTATATGTTAAGTCATAATTGTTTCTCCATGTGTAATTTCTCCATGCGGAGATCATGGTTTTTTAAGATAAAAATATTTGAGAACAAAAATATTATTAAATTAGATTTTTGTATCGACTTCCATATAATATATTGAATACATGAACAAATATGAAGTTCTTTTAAGCAATAGCTATTTCATGCAACAGAAAAAAGTCTAAAAATAAAAAATAGACATTAAAAAACAAAAAAGAACAGTTTTTCAATAGTTGCCGTTTCGAATGTGATTAAAATATGCTCGAAATTCGACGGTCATTTTGTTTTAATACGCGTGCGATTTGACGAAATTAGATTTGGAAGCTGCGAGGGAGGGTATGGATCCCGCGACGTACTTCGCGCTGGCCGCCAGCCCGTTCGCCTGGTTATGATCCAAAACCATTGTATTGGCATATAGAAGAAATTCTTTGTTTTAAAATAGACTTATTATTACGTTAAAGTTATAATTGTATGTTTAAGGTGTGATATTTTATAACTTGAAAATTCAACCGACTTTTCACACCGATAGATGGCGTTATTGCTAAAATTGTAGAAACTTAATGTTGATATTATTTAAAATATCACACCTTTGAAGAATGATAATTGATGACAGACATTACAACACACAAAGCTATCTAAATCTACAGTACAAAAGCACAAATACACTAATAACTAAACAAAGACAACATGCAAAATAAATGTTTGTTACATACAGTACCTGAAAATCACAATAGATGGCGTTGCACGATGTTTAACTCTTTTAAAACTTACCATTATCAACATTTCAATTTAAATCGACAAAAAAAATGTAAGAAATTGATAATTGTTTAGATCACTCGTGTAATATAGGCTGTCCAGGAATATACAAATCCTTGCTATATTGCGGCAAATTATGGAACTAATTTCTTTCCATACATCACAAAGAGATGTAACAAGATTGAAGAGCCCCTAAACAAGGTTTTTATGTTCTCGGTTAGACTATTCTTTTACCCTGTACATCGTGACGTATTTTCACGATTCCTTACCCTGTAGAGTATCTTACCTTGGCCCTCTTGAGCAGCTCCTGCTGTCCGACAGGCACGTTCTCTGGCTTGCCGCCCCACGCGCGCAGCACAGACGCCTGCAGCGCGCGCCCATAGCTGAACGTCAGCGCCCACGGCTTCTTCATGTCGACGGAGTTGATGGCGTTCAGGTTCACTGACGCCTCCTCCTCTGACTGCCCGCCAGACAGGAATGTGATGCCTGCAATCGGAATCAAAACGTGTCACGTCATAGTTGGCCGCTTGTGTGCCTCATATGTTTTTAGTATGGAGTTTCAATAGTTTTTAAGTTGTCTTTTACATAAAATTTATTTATCTAACAATTTTTATAACATTATTTTTTGAAAAGTTAAGTTAAATATAGGACAAAGTACTAGGATCTCATAACCACATATGTGACTTGAAAGTACTTTCGGAAGCGTACATGCCGATTGAATTATATTTTGTGTTTTAGCTAATGTGGTGCTGAAGACTTAATCTCTTCTCATTGAGATTAAATCTTGACAAGCGATTTTATTCGACTTAAGGACTCTGAGTGTGTTTACCGGGAACAGCAGCGGGCACTGTACGCAGTAGAGCGGTGACGGTGGCGCGGCCGATGTCCATGGGGGTGTAGGTCTTCTTGCACGACTGGCCGGCGGTCACCTGCGACACAATAAGGCATGTAACAAGCACCAACCATTTAATCATGACCGTGGCTGAGAGTCTTAGTGGCCACTTAAAGACATTCATTGCGGTTGGAGAGCTGGGAGAATGTTTAACAATGCTAAGCAACATATTTTCTGTTCTTTCGTTTTAGTAGTTGGTGGCAAACAATTAATCGACCTGATTTCGATAAAATAGCGAAAGTAACAATATTGAGCTTGTCACAAGGAAATTGACAAAATATTCATTTTCAAAGTACTTCAAATCGCCTAAGACTTGAATAACCGACAAGTGTATTTGTATTATCAGCTTGTGCTTAATGTAATTGACAGATAACATTACTGATAAAACCCTTTATATTTTACCGTGGTTACATATAAATAATATTTTGTACAAGTTCCTTATTACTTGTAGCCAACTTAACTTCTTTAAAAAATGAGGTGTCATTTGATTTCCCCATACCGTAATAGGAAATCTGACAATTTATTTTTATACTTGGTGTTTCCCGTTGAGCAAACGGGAAAATATTCCTAATGGGGCAATCGGCCTGACCGGAAAAAACGCCATTTCTATTAAGTAACTAAAACTATTAAACTTATCTCTGGTATTGATTTGCTGACAAGTACCAGGAGTTCATGACTCACCATGTTAGGCTTGAGCAGAGTGCCTTCCAAGTAGACGTGGTGGTCGCTGAGCGCCTTGTACACAGCCGCCAACACAATCTCTGTCACCTTCTGGGCGCGATCCAAGTCGTGTTCACCTAAACAATGTTACTTTTTAAGTATATGTCACTCTCTGATGTTCCACAGCGTTATATCTTCCATCTCTTTCATGTAAGAATGTGACACTTGCTTAAAAAAAAACTTTATCTTTACAGCATATATAGTAGTTAATGTTTCATATTTTTCACTAGGGAATTATAACTAGTAGTAGAGACCATATTTATTACATTCTCAATACATGGAAAATATGACTTAGTTTGACATTTACCCACCAGGGCCACATAATTTTACCACATGGTAAACATAGTTCCTGGTAGCATTAATTAACTCACCATCAGGCAATACTTCAGGCTCCACAATGGGCACGATGCGCTGGCTCTGGCAGATGGAGGCGTAACGCGCGAGCACATTAGCGTTCTCCATGATAGCCTGGTAGGAGGGCGTGTTGCGGGCGATCTTCAGCACGCAGCGCCACTTGGCGAAGTGACAACCATCCTTCTTGTATTGAGCGCAACGCTGCGCCAGATCATCAAGACCTGTATTAGCAAGAAATGTGTATTAATAAAGGTCAATGTTTGGTCTTCCAGTTCCAAAGCAAGCATAATTGACTATAGAAATAAATTCCATTTGATATCTCGTTCAAGTCAATTTGGATCCAATTTATCCATAGGGGCTCAGCGTATCAACAAATTGATAACGGTGTCAAAGTCGAGTTAACAGGCAAAGTGACCTCGACTTTATCATTGTCTATTTTGTAAGAGTGTTGCATTAATTGTATAATAACTGTTTGCTGGTGTCGCGCGATATGTTATATAAATAAATTTGACCTCTGAAGTGCTCACCATTAAAATTCAAGATTGTGAAAGCAAAACAAAAACTTTTAAAGGTAAAGCAACACAATTTGGGGCTAATTTTCATAAACTTAGTGCAAAAAATACTTTATTTCCAAAATTGATGAGTAACATTTTCTTATAATTACAGTCTAACCTTAACATCAATCTCGAACTATAGGTACATAACCAATGCAATTAAATCGTTCTAATACTAAGTTTTGTACACCGTTTCAATCAAAATAACTAAATATTGGCATCGATTAGGATCAATTATACATTTCGGAGGTTACAATCGCCACATACCTTGTGTGGTGCATTCGTCTTCAGATCCGAACAGCGGGACCACACCCTTATCAACCTTGATGCCGGGGATGATGCCGCGCTTCTCCAGCAACGACACCAGCGGGGTGCCGTCATCAGCCTTCTGGTACAGCGTCTCGTGGAACAGGATCACGCCAGAGATGTTCTCAGACACCGCCTATGAGAACGGCAAGATATAGACTGAAAGTGTGAGGTCTATACGAGTTCTTATACGGCTCAGGTTCCCAAATTGTGGCATAACTCGCCCCAGAAATCGGACTCAACTCGGGTAAAGTGTTAAATAAATGACTAAAAAGGTTAGAGTTTATAGTTTTCTGGATGAATTTTAAGGGTCTTTTTACTTACTGGATCAGTGCTGAAGAGCATCTGCCTGTACTTGCGACGGTTCTCCTCGGTGTTCTCAACTCCGATGTCTTGGAGACGCTTGCCCATAGTACCTGATAATGCAACAACCGTTAGTGTTTTGAATTCGAAGGAAGATTTCCCACGATATTACTACCATTGAGAAAATTTTGTACAGTACAAAGAACTATACTTTAATTAGAAGCGTATACCGTACCGAAAATCTTAAAAACTTTATAATGTGATTGTGGAAGGACTGAAATCTGTAGGATATATATGTTTTTGACCATGCTATGCTAACCAGTGGACTCGTCAGCAGCCAGGATTCCCTTGCCGGGAGCGACGATCGCCTGAGCAATCTTCTTCAGCTCCTCCTGCACCTCGGGGGTCGGGTATTGGAAGTAGGTAGACATGGTGCCTGCAAAAATAACGTACGATGAATTAAACGTAATAAAAAATGAGCAGGCGCATCGGGAACAAGTGTAGGGTACTGCCAGACGTGCCAACTCAAGTCGAATTCGGTTACTAGGGCACCATCAAGACAAAACCTAATAGAATGCTACTCTAAAGTCGAAAAACATCATATAAATGTAAAATAACTAGGTTAGGCTAATTTATAAGGTCTTAAATAGGTAAATATGAACCTAGCTGAGACTAAACCGTCGATATCAAACGTAAAATGAATACTGGCTATCAAGAAATCACTTCACTTAAAATAAAAATCAAAATCATGATGAAATAATAAGGTCATCCTTATCTTCCGAGGCTCAACATAACAGAGTTTCCACTGCAAACAGACCGGTACAATAATATCGCTATCTCAATTATTTCGAGGAGACTGAGAGAGACGACAATGTTTTTTGTATGTGTGTTTCAATGAAAAGCGGCGAGTATTTATAGATATTGTTCGTTATCATTTAAACATTAAATAACAAGTTATGTTAATTTGTCGGATTTTTACATCACCGCGGGTGTGTCCTTTTAACGGAGGTGTGTCTAAATACTGATAAAAGTATACTGGTTTCGGAATTTACGTCAGCAAAACGAAATGTCAAACGTCATGTACGATATTGCATCATCTTGGTTGATTATTTTGATAGTAAAGATATTGAGAGACATTGGTTACAGAAAGGTGTAGACAGGAAACGTACAGATGTGTTTTAAAGGCATTTTCACTGGCCATAAGAGGAAAGATGGTCAAAATTACCAGCTGATAACGGAGATTTAAGGGCACCGTAGACGACAATATAAGCTTAGCTTATAAGAGTGAATGAGGGAGAAATATCCGAATAGAGGATATGACTAGGAGATTAGTCTGGAGACTTCGTCTCGTATTTGATGATAGAAAATGTAAGAAATTGTTAAGTCAGAATAACTGATTTTAAATTTAATTACAATCAATGTAGACCAAGACACTTATTCACGGATAGCTATTATAATTAAAATGCTACCTTTGGTTCCAAATCCTGCCTTCCATCCCGACTCGGGCGGGCCCTTTTTACCCTTTTTTTTCGGTGGCATTTTTTATATTTTATATAAAACACTTATAAATTTAACTATTTACAAAAACTCCACATTATAAAACTTAAATATAAAATCTTACCATATGACTGACGCGCGCGTCAAACTCGATTTATTTCAAAAAAAGTTTGAAATTAGAAAACGAAAAAATCACAGTAATCTATGGACACGATGACGTGAATGGGTAGATAGGAGGTTGGTAGGAATGACAGGTTGCTTCGTTGCGAGTTTAACACGCCTTTTGATGTTAATTACAGTAAAGTCTATAATTATTACTACTTCGCAAACTCTTCTCTACGACCAACCGCAACCACCAGCTCTCAAATGGCGAAAATCAAATAGAAACAAAATAACTCAGTTTACAGCACATCCATTTATAGAGGTCAGTGGCAACGTGCGAAAGTGCACGTTGACACAAACTGACAATCTAAGGTTTTTTTATATCATGAATACGAACATTTGTTTCTCAATCTTACTAATCTTACTTCTTACTAATATTATATACTAATATACTAATATTATAAATGCGAAAGTTTAGATGGATGGATGGATGTTTGTTAGAGTTTGTAGCCTAAACGGCTGAACGGATCTCGATGATATTTGGCATAGACGTAGAGGATAGACTGGAAGAACACATAGGCTACTCACGTTTTTTTTTTTTAATTCCACGCGGACGGAGCCGCGGGCAAAAGCTAGTATTTGAATAAAACTTTAAAATCACCTAATTTCGTAAACCCGCACAACCAATGCCGGGGCCTATAGCTAGTTATGCTGTATTAGTACAACAAATAAGCTACAAATAACTTGAAATCTACTCTAAGCTTGAAATGTTTGCATTTGGAGCTTATTTTAAAGTTACACGATAATTAAAATTAAAGGCAATGAGGCTTTCTCTTAATAATATCTCACGATTTATTTTCTTTAATTTACTCTAATGAGATTCGAAAGATGAAAACCCTAAGTAATATGTGCAGTGGGCATAAATGTACTTTTCTTAAAAATCTGGTTTGTTCATGACAGTTAATGTTGAAAAACAAATCCTAAGTTAGTAACTAAGTTGTACTTCGAACCCTGTGGTAAGAAAAGTGAAAGGAATATTTAATTATTCCTTACATCTGAATGTAAATTTTGTTTGAACATTGAACCAAGTCGAGTTTACATCTTGTCACGTATGTTAGTTGATGACGCATTTAAATGATTTCAGGTAATTGAGAATTAGGTATGTTTCATGTATAATCGATATTTATTTTTAAATTTTCGTACTATCTATTTTAGAATTAAGATCTTGACTTTATTTTGAGGTTAAGGTGACCTTGAAAGGTCAAGGAAAGTAAGACGTACCGTTTATTTCACTCTCATGAAGATGTAAATGTATCTTGAATTGAAATTAACTTTACAATTTTGGAGCAGTACCAAGAAATCACAGTAACATACTTAGTATAGGTAACACATTTTTTATTTCTAATTAATGCGACGTAATATTTTCAAAATCATTTTCGTATTTTCATACTATATTTCGATCAAAATGTCCTACTTAAAACAAATCAATAATATTTGTAAACGATCTTATTGGATTTCAAGGCAAATATCCAGTTCAATACGGGTTATGTTGTAATTGTGATGTAATTTTCATTAAATTTCGCAAAGCAAAACTAAAACAAAATCAATACTATTTGGGGAGTAAAATGGTGAATTAATATGACCTCAACGTATAAATAAGAACGCAAACATATTACATAAAAAGTCATGCAAGCTAACCTAAGTAATGAAAATTCTGTCTCAGCATCGATAAATGAAAAAAAGCGCTGTTTACGAGTTAAAAAATATTGTAACTTACTTTATATTTCTAGATTTTCAGCAGGTTTTATTACAGACACTCCCGAACTACTCTTCGACACAACTGTCAAATTCTTGAGCCAAGCTTAGGCCACGAACAAAGGTCATTTGAAGGACTAAGATAAGTTATGCTGTGCTGTTTTACCGACATAGTGTAATTTAATTCAGCGCCATCTATAGTTCTGTGCCCGGGTTTGCTGAAATGTCCGGTTTTTATAATATTCACTAGATGGCACTGAAACCAAAACATTATTTTGTATTTTTAGTACATACAAAAGATGGCATTATTAGATTATAACGCTTTAAAACGCGCGAAAGGATGACAAGATTCAATCAAATAATTCAAAATTAAAGATACAAATTAGCACTGTTCGGTACGAATGCGTAAATCAGCGCCAGGATTGTAGAAAGCTAGCATTATTATCATTGCTAGCTATATTTACTGAATAAATTCACTTTTATGAACAGACTTAGGCCACAATAAGATATATTACGGTATTTGTATCACTGCCGTCTACAAATTTAGATTGAACGCAATTTAATGGTTTCAATTGTCTGAACAAGCCAAACGTAGACAATTGCTACAAGCGTTCTAATTTATTGGTCCTTGTATATTCGGAGGACTAGGTTGTTTGAGGAATGATAAGCTCTCGGACATCAGTATTTTTACTGGTGAAATTAGGTAGTAATTGTTATCTTCTATATTAGTTCTTACGAACTCTGGCTAACCTTTTAACGTAAATTCTCTCCTCCTCTCGCCTAAATAAATAGAAATTTTCATTCTTGGGTATACATTGTAATTCAAAAGCAATAACTCCGCCTTATATATTGTTGTTATATATTAATTAACATTGTAACATACTGTACACTGTAAAAATAATTATCTCAGTGAATATTTGTTATCAAGTTTGTATTTTAGAATAGTCTTATGTAATCAGTTACGCGTCTTATGGATTGCGGAGCGGTCGTCAATATATTTACCGAACTAATTATAAATCTGTGCCTTAATATACCAAAAATCTAGGTAAGTTTGACTATTTATAACGAAAACAAAACTATGCAGAGCCTTTTAATTTAAATGTAAATCCAAAACTATTTGTGATATATTTTATAATCGTACTTATCTTTCCTACATAATTAAAATGTCAAGGGGCTAGATTTTGATAAGAAATGTATATAGCCTGTAGCTTAAAAGCTACAGTATTCTCCGCTAAGCTACACACAAGCTACATTTTTTACTGATTATTTTCAGAATGACTACTTATTTCTCATACCCGGATGCGGCACTCCAAGAGGAATTAAAGGAGACAGCGGAAGCTATAGTCGCTCCCGGTAAAGGTATCCTTGCTGTCGACGAGTCTAACGGTAAGTTTAATACTTAACACCTTTAATGCCACACATACTAAACTTCCAGAGTGACGGCCGTATACTGAGACGACAATTTATTATGTAACAGCGTCTTAAATGATAAAGCCACGCTTAAACTCGAAATTACATTAAAATTTTAATAAGTCTTTTACAAATTGTATTTGTATTTGTAATACACATTTACAAATACAAATACAAATACAAATATTTATTGGTAAAAATTAGTTTTTACAGGTCAGATGTTAAAATTGTTTTACAGAGTTACTGAATAGAAAATAAGACAATCATTATGGTAGAAAAAATTCCTCCACACTATACAGAGCTTTCTGAATTAGCCAGGACTTAAGTTTGTTTTTAAATGACGCGAGGCTGGTAGCCGCTGTGACGTGGTCCGGCAGGCGGTTGTAGACGGCGGGCCCCATGACGTTTATTGTTACTATTTCAACTCGAGCTTGTTTTCAGAGGGAATTGGCAAACTTTTGGCAACAGTTGGATTAGAAAACACCGAAAATAACAGAAGAAGGTATAGGCAGCTTTTGTTTACGACCGAAGATGTACGTATAACATTACCTAGTCAAGAGTTTACACTGCGATAACATGTACTAAAACATATAATCGTCTCTTTTATATCTTTAAAGGAAACAGAGATGTAATATGCATTTGTTCATCTGTTTCGCTTTTGGATACTCACGACAACACACGAAAAAATTATATATATTTTCATAATAAACATTTTAATAACATACTAAAGACTAGGAACCCATAAGCTCGAATGTTTATTTCCCCTCTAGGAATTAATTTGGACCCTCGTTAACCGAAGATGTACTGCCATATATTGAGGTCAGAATATAATATAACTTTCCTTATTATGGGTCGAGAAAGATGATATATGATGTCAATGCGTAATATGAGTGACAGAAAGAATTTTGATAAGAAACTTTGGGTTTCCTTATTGCAAAATTTGTATAATATTTTCATACATTCTCATGTATTTTTTATTATTTTAGGTGTTATCAGAAAATATATCTGCAGTTATTTTATTCGATGAAACAGTTTACCAGAAAAGCGATGACGGAACCAATTTTATTGATTTATTGAAACAAAAGAATATTATACCTGGAATTAAAGTAGACAGGGATGTAGTGCCGCTGCATTTGTCTGAAGATGAAGTAACAACTCAAGGTATGATGATAGCACTAATAACAGTATCCAATTTCAGACGTAAGATACATTTTAACCAGACGTTTGTTGTTAATCGCAGGTAAAAAGAAAATAATGTAGATAAAAGATCTGTAATTTAAATTATGATTTCTATGATATAACTTAAAAATCAACGTATTAAAACTACAAAATAAATATTTTGAAAATGAATAGTTCTAAAGCTACTTATGAATATTTGCGTTTAAAAAGCTACAGGCGTTTTAGTATTTTTATGCCAAGTTTCTCACGAGTAGAATTTTTTCTTCAGGTCTAGATGATCTTGCTCAGCGTTGTGCTGTATACAAGAAGCAGGGATGTCGCTTCGTCAAATGGCGTTGTCCACTAAAGATTGGGGAACATACACCTTCAGTGCAGGCCATACAAGACACTGCACAGGTTCTCGCTCGGTACGCCTCCATCTGTCAGAGTCAGGGCCTAGTTCCTATTGTCGAACCAGATGTCCTATTAGATGGTAAGTGGAAAATTTTCATGTTCTCCGATAAATTTGCGCCCTTTTTTCTTTTGCTCGTTATATTTAAAATGCACCACACAGTTCCTGGGCTATCATATCGGGGAATTAACAATAGTGATGAATGCATTAAAAGAACATTGTAATCAACAATAACATACTTTTTTATATTCTTAGCAAATACTATATTATGGTATATTCAGTTGAAAAGTGCTGTCAATAATTCCTAAAATGCACAGACTTCTACGTAAATGATTGACCAAAGGTTTTGTTGAACCGCGATCTTGTTTTGTTCTGTTAAAGGAGACCATGATATTGTGAGAACACAGAAGGTAACAGAAGTGGTACTGGCCGCAGTGTACAAAGCATTGAACGATCATCACGTCTTCTTAGAGGGGACATTGCTCAAACCGAATATGGTAATCATTTGTTAATTGTTATAGTTTATCCTCAGGGTCCAAAGTCCTTAAGTCGTCATCAGATAATAGCCCCACCAAGTGTTTTAAAACCTGGACGTGTAGTTTTCGGTAGAGTCCTATCAATAGCTTAACAACTGCCCCAAGTACGCTCTTTAAACTAAGTAGTTTTTATATAATATAAAAATTACTTTTACAAATTCGTAATATTACATTTTACGCAATGATTTTTCTTACAATTATTCACAATATTCAAATACTAGACATTAAAACATTAAATACTTTATGTTCGTGAAAAAATATTTTAAACGCTACAGGTAACTCCTGGACAAGCATGCCCTAAGCGGAACACTCCAGAAGAGATAGCAACAGCCACTGTCACAGCTTTGCTTAGAGGAGTACCGGCTGCTGTACCAGGTTAGACGGACACCGTCGCTACTTTAAATCGCTGTCGACTATAATATTAGCAACAGTAAACCTTGATACAGACGAACTGATCAGTTAAAAAGTGTGGAACGCTCGCTAACTCTTCAGTTAGTCTGTAGCAGGCTTTATTGTTGCTAGTACACTGGTTGAGTAATTATTAAACTTCCGTGAGTGCAAGTATCATAATATTAATATTTGATGTAATTTACGTCTGCAGTACGCTGCACTTTTAATAATCAAACAGTGTTGGAGTGCATTATAAAACAACGATGCTTTTAGTGAATTGCAGTCACTGTGGCATATTAAAAATAACATATTAATAATTCTAATTGATATTTCTGATACTGAATTTATTTCATGTATAACTAGCTGTTGCTCACGACTTCGTTAGCGTGAAATAAAACAAATAAAATAGCCTGTTACCCACTGATAAAGTAGCTTTTTAATGGTGAAAGAATTTTTGAAATCGGCCCAGTAGTTTTTGAGTTATTACAATACATGTAAAAATACAAATCTTTCCTCTTTATAATATTAGTATAGACTCACTTTTGAGCGCGACTTCGTCTGCGCGGAGTTAAAAAATACTTAGTACCCAAATAGGCTATCTTATCTTCCAGACTATGCTCTACATCTGTGAGTAAGGTACCCTTAACTATTAGTCTATTGTCACTGATTATGTCTATAACTACTAGGTATAGCGTTCCTCTCCGGCGGACAATCTGAAGATGAAGCGACTGTCAACTTAAACGCCATCAACAACGTCCAGCTGAAGAAGCCCTGGGCGCTCACGTTTAGTTATGGACGAGCGCTGCAGGCGTCTGTCTGGAAGACCTGGGCGGGGCAAGACGAGAATGTTAAGAAAGCACAAATAGAACTGCTTAAGAGAGCTAAGGTAAGATACTACACAAGAAGGAAAGCATTGGGTAATAGTAAATTGCTTGATTGTGTCTTCTATACCACGACCACAGAAGATGTGAAGTGGAATTCAATTCGCATTTCTTCTGTTTAATGTTCCATTTTCTAATGAAAAGTTTAAGGAGATGAAAAACGTCATTAGTAAAAACGTATATGTTGATTTTAATTACTTTGTCCAGGCTAACGGATTGGCGTCTCTCGGCAAATATCAAGCTGGTGTTGTCACAACCGCTGCTGGTGACAGCTCTAATTACAACAAGAATCATAAATATTAAATAAACCTTGTGCTTTAATGAGATATTATATAACAGTATTTCATTTATACAACCATCATCATCATCACCAGCTCACTATACGCCCCCACCGAGGGGCTCGGAGCCTACCCTAAAGTTAGGGTGACTAGGCCTTAGTCAACCACGCTAGCCAAGTGCGGGTCGGTTGACTTCACACATATCTTTTGAATTTCTTCACCGATATGTGCAGGTTGCATCACGATGTTTTCCTTCACCCTAAGAACGTCGGGTAAATTATGTAATTATGAAAATTCGAAAAATCAAAATATCACATTGGTACATGGCGGCGAGATTCGAACCCAAGACCTGTAGATTACAAGTCAAGTGCTTAAACCACTGAGCCGTTTGGTGGATATTGGATGTGAAATTGGAATATATTTCTATTGATTTGTATAATTAAAAAAATTGTAAGTTTGTTTTTAACGCCTTCTTATATTAATTGATTAGTTTGTAATAAATTCAATTTTAAAATATACTAGTCGTTGCTCGCGTCACGTCTGTGCGAAAATAAAAATTGTAATAATCATAGCCTGTGATACTCAATGATAACGTAGTTTTTGATTGGAGAAATTTTTAAAACAGCCCAGTAGTATTTGTATTATTTCAATGTAAAAAATACAAAGCATTCCTCTTTATAACATTAGTATAGATATGTGCTAATTCTGATGTGTTCCTTGGAGATCCCGCAATCTTCGACTATGGCACTAGAGGTTGGCAACCGAGGGGTTTTAGTGGGTCAAATCCTGCCTTCCCCCAGAGGGCAAGGTATCTTTTGAAGATTTCCCCCCGATACCAAAAAAAAAGATATGTCCTAATAGATCTAAATGCAATCAAAGGCATAAGAATATTCCAGTAGTAGTCAATGCTATGACCTAAATGACTAAATTCTAAAATTGTAAGAAAAAAATGTGTCATTCGTTTGTTACGAGAAATTCTTGGACTCAGGGATTTTTATTATAATGCTTAACAATTACATTATATTGGAAAAATAAATCACACATCGTTTTTCCATTGAGTGTAAGAAGGATGGCAATATGTTTCAAACTAATAACAAATCAATCGGCTAACATCATTTATATTGAATGATTCACACAAAAGGTCTATGAACTTAAAAGTATTAATTCAATGTCCGTGTAAATTTCCTTGATACAATAGAATCTTAATGACAAATGGTTAATACTGATAAATGCTAAATACTTTTTCTCACTAGCTTTCGCCCGCGACTCCGTCGGCGAGGAATTAAAAAATAATAATTAGCCTATGTACTCTTCCAGACAATCCTCTACATCTATGCTAAATTTCATTGAGATCCGTTCAGCAGTTCAGGCTATAAACTCTAACAAACATCCATCAATCCATTTAAACGTTCGCATTTATAATATTAGTAAGAATTTACAAATCCTTTGCTGTATTTGTGTTGTATATAGAAAGATTTATTTTATTTGGATCAAGTCTAGTAATTTTGTCCGATGATGATAATGAAATTATTAAATCCATTTTATATTTTTATAAGTAACACATGAAGTCAAAAACTACTTGACCGATTTCATCAATTCTCTTACAATTCGAAAGCTACGTTATCACTGAGTAGCTTAGGCTTTATTTATACCTTTTTTTAATACCGCGCGGTCAACGGCAAAATTTTCTAACGAATAAAACAGTAATTTAAAAAACAAAAACATATTTTTTTTATACAATAGCCGTTGTTCGCGACTTCATCCGCGTGAAATTATAAAAAATAGTCAAATATAGCCTATGTTAGTAATAACATAGTTTTTTAATGATGCCAGAATTTCAAATCGGTCCTGTAGTTTTTGAGTTATTTCAATACATACAAAACTACAAATCTATCTTCTTTATAATGTCAGTATAGTTTAGGTGTTTTTAAGTTCATTAAAATAAAAGTAAACTTATTCAACTAATAACTAAGCTTAATTTAAGCTACACTCAGGCTTAATTAACTGCACTCGTTTCCCGATTGCATTTTGCTCGGTCGAAAATTTTCCAGTATGCACATACCTTGTGCTCTATACCTTGTTAAACTGACTAGCTGGTGAAATATGACCGCACTTTGGCATCATGCCCTAGTTTTAATAGGCGAACTGAATATTAACCGCATGAATTTATCAAAAATTTAAAGACTGACTCATTGTACACGATTTCTATGGTCTTACAGGACTTTTTTATATACGTATCAGCTCTATTTACAGAGAAGAGAGAGAATCGCACAGAGTAGAGAAACACCCTTCGAGAGATGGCCAAGGAGAGTGGTCGCGACCCTCAGGAATGAGGAAACGATCCGGAGAGAGAGAGAGAGAGAGAGAGAGCAGGTCTATTTGAAGATGGTTATTACGGCAGGGAATTTTTAATCTGATGTGAATGAATAAGAGGTGAATGAATGAATGAATGAGACAAATGGAGATTGAGATGAGTATGAAATGAACATTTTTCTCATGTGTTCAACGAGTTATCAATATAAGTATGTGATTAACTCAGAAATTCGACCATATTATATTACTGCAGAGCAAATACCGTATTTATAAAGAAGTCAAAAGGCTAATAAAATAATTTTTATAGCGTGTTCTTTTCAGTTTCTCAACATTTCAAATCATCCTCTAATGCGGATAAAAGTTTTAATGAAGTCTTAATTATTCCTCGGAGGTCGAGTTAAAATTAAGTTAGGATGAACGTGATACTCAAATAAATACGGAACACCAGATTATTAAAGAACTCATGAAAACATTTCCTTTGATGATTTTAAAGTCAGTGCTTTTGCATTTTCACTTGTCATACATGTACGTTACCATCGCGAAGCTACCAGGCCCATAATTTTATAAATTAGGCTTCGACCACGATACACCAGTTCAAGTTGGTTGACTTCACATGTATTTTTGAATTTCTACGCAACGATAACGTTCGATTGAGGAGTTGTAGGTTTAGAGCGGGCGCACACCTTTAACTAAACTATCGCACAATTGTTGTGCGATTGTCGATTGTTTCGCAGCCCATTCAACTATTTAGTTGCACAACTAAAAATCGAGTAGTGTGCGCACCTCCATATAAGCTCATAGGAAACAAAGGTGCGATAGTTTAGTCAAAGGTGTGCGCGCGCTTTTGAGTCTAGTGCTTTAATATGGCCCCAATTACAATGTCAATATACTTATAACGTTTTTATTTAAACTAAAAATAAGAACTTGCTGTAAAGAGGTTTTACATATAATGTGTAAGACAGTCAAGAGATGGCAGTACTCGGCTCACGTGCGGCTTACTAGGCATTCTCAAAGCTCGAGTCCGCGCGTGCCTCGCATCGAAAGCTTCATAGGTATTAACCGTTTGTGGCACAAGTAATAAGATGTAAGCGTGGCCAGTATTATTCATCCTTATATGTATAAGTAATTTAAACGAATATTGGAAATCTTCACCGATAGTTCGACAGATTGGTGGTGTTTTTTTTTATTTCTGTTTACTTTTGTTATGTGCTCTTTTTAAAATAAACTATGACATTGTAAGTACTCCAAAAGCAATGTAGAACAAACTTATAACTTGCACCGAAAAATAATCCAGACCAATCGCGATCAAGTAAGGGATGAGCGAATCCACCTGAATGATTTTTTTCCTACTTTTATGATAGAAAAATATTTCATATAAGTACAATGTACCAATAGTAATAATAGTCACGTTGTTATTAGCAATAATACTTCTATTATTGTTATTCTTATTGTTATAGTTAGGGATAAAAATGTTAAAGCAAATCGTATTAAAATAAACTGTTATTTATTCAGGTTTACGTAAGAAATCCAGATTTTGAATCTAATAACCCTTTAATAGTAGCACCAAGCAAAAAGTCCTTGTCTAAATAACCTTAGCTCAAAAAACTTACACAGAAGTCGTGGAAGTTTTGGGTCAACCTAGCCCTTTTGAAGTCGCTCATCATCCCCCCTATGACTCCCATAGGGTCTCCGCACCGAGTTTTCGTCCTCCAAATAACTCTATCATCCGTCATCTCAGTTATCACTCCCTTTTTAATCATGCCACCTTTCACGCAATCCATCCATATCTTTCTACGTCTACCTCTACCAGTGTACCCTTCCACACTCATAACTTTTAAAGTCGCTAATATTGTTAGATATATTATTATTATCATTAAAAATTCAAATATCTTGAATTCTTCAATTATTTCCTTATGTTATTGCTACAAGTTATGAAAAATTCAGTTTGCGTCATTTGACGCAAAAAGTATTAACTGGGATTACAAAACACGTGCGTCCAACATCCGTCAGAGCAACAAAACAAGTCTGGATTACAGAAACAAATATTTATGAACGTGTTTTGATCGAATACAATGAATACAAATATTATAAAGATGGAAAATTTTATTGTTCGTTTGCATTCAATAGGACTCGAAATTTCTGATGCGATTTGAAAAAAAATCTTTCACTGTTGGGAGTTGCACTATCCCCGTATTTTATAATGCGCGAACGAAGTCGCTAGCAGAAGCTAGTGATCAATGAAGATTTAAGGAACACAGTGTTATAGGGATAATACTGTTGATAATAATAATTATTGATCAGATTAGGGTAATGTAGAAAGGTACATCGATTGGTAACGAAAGGTGACATATATAGGAAAGAATAGAGTGGACAGAAATGTTCCAGCAGCAACCTCACATGAGTGAGATAAGAATAGGGATTTCAAATGAAGCAGTAATAAATCTGAATAATAGATAATAAGGTTTTAATTTAAATTTCTAAACCAGTTACAAAGAACAATTGCATCTTTACTAGCACATACGATATAAAGACAGACATAAAATAAAATTGCCCTATATTTTGTTCCTGTTACTAACTTCCTTGTATTCTGTTAAATTGACATGAATGAGACGAGTTATGAATCATTAGAGGGAAATTACGTTTGTTTTTATCGAATTACGTAAGAGGTAAGCATGTAATAACAAATGTTTTACCTCATTCTTAGTATAAATTCCTTGCTCTACATCTTATTGACCATAACATCACCTGTAACGAAGTAATTCACACTGCTGTACTGTATACCATATTTAAAATGGTTTCAGCTAAGAGTTGTGTAGTATTTGTACTTTTAATAGTCGGTTTTGAATGCGCTGTAATCAAAATAGACAATACATCGGACGATGTAGATGTAGAAATTGTTATAAAACCAAAAAGCAATACTGTGAAAGAAATTAACGCAGCAGCCAAAAACGTCTCTAATGAAGTGAAACCAAATGAAAATCGCGGTAAAGATATTGCAAGTTTTATCAATAACTTTGTAAATGATTTACCTGATAATTTATTCGAAGACGAAAGTAATAAAGATGGTGGGAATCGCAATGGAGAAAGAAACGAGGGAATTCCTACCTTCAAATCAAGAAGTGGAATAGTCTCTGGAATTTGTCCTTACGGGTATAAAAGAATCAGCACATTCTGCTGGCCATTGAATCAATAAAAAGACAAAAGATAAGATAAAGAAAAGACTGTTGAATTTTGGATATCTTTAATTAGTTGTCTTACGATTATTTAATCGGAGATTTGTAATATTGTTAAATATGAGTTTATTTATTTGTTAGTTATTGGTTTTTAAATAAATAAAGTTTTTGTAAATTATTCTGTTATTTTATTCTCTTTCTATGTATTATATCATTTTGTAACCTCCAATACCCTAAATGGCTGAAGCAATTTTGGCTAATACAGTCAGAGTCTATTCATATTAATGTCCACAGTCTTTTGAGTTAGTTTGTAGGGTATATAAGATACTAACATATCAACTACCGCTTGGGCGCTTGTACCATTTAAATTAAATTAAATCTATACTAATATAATAAAGCGTAAACACACACTTCTTTGTTGCCTAAGATGTCAGCAATTACAGCTTTTTTAAATAAAAAGCTCTACACTTACGTTACGCTTTAGGCTATATATTTTCACGCTATTAAATTAAACTTAGGGGGTAAATAAATTGGATAAAAACCCTAATATGGGAAAGAGACAATAATTTGCTGCCAACATCAAGGAAGCTAGATTGCCATGGTTGTTGATTATGTCATGACATTTTGACATTTCCAATTGAGAATGTCACAAATGTAAATAATAAAATAAAGTTTTTATAATTTTACGCGGATGAAGCCGCACAGGAACAGCTAGTATAATTATAAATGCGAAAGTTTAGATGAATGGATGTATGTTCGTGGCTTAAACAGGTGACCGGATCTCGATACAATTTCGCAGATGTAAAGGACAGTCTGGAAGAAAACTTAGGCTACTTACTTTTGTCTTTGTTTTTTATTCCACGCGGAGAGCCGCGAGCGAAAGCTACTTTTAAATGTAATGTAACAATATTCCTATTAATTAATTTACCAAACTTTCAGTTGTGTTTTATTTATTAAGGTAAAACATTGTGATAAATATTTAAGGCGTTTTAATTAAAACGTCAACCTTGGCGCTACGGGATCTTAATTTCCGATGAGTAATGGCAGAGTCTGCGACGGAAATTAGACCGCGTTCAATGTTCTTGTTCTTATCTCGCTTGTTGATCTACATAAACGCTATAAATTGTTAAGCATTAATTACTGCGAATTCTCATTGCGGTTACACATCTTACTTCTTACTAATATTATAAATGCGAAAGTTTAGATGGATGGATGGATGGATGGATGGATAGATGTTTGTTAGAGTTTGTAACCTAAACGGTGGAACCGATTTCGATTAAATTTGGTATAGATGTAGAGGATAGTCTGGAAGAACACATAGGGTACTCACTTTTGTTTTTATTTAATTCCACGCGTACGGAGTCGCGGGCGAAAGCTAGTGTACAATAATATTGTCATTTATTTCTTTGGGCTTGCTTTTCTTGTTACTTTTCTTGTTTTCATAGTAGAAGGAGGCAAACGAGCCGTGGACCGCCTAATACTAAACGATCTGACGCCTGGACTTCCGCAACACCTGAGGAACAGCATTGCCGACCGGAATTGTATCTACTTTTCTTGAAGGCATCTAAGTCGTGATTGTTTGGTTACAGACTGATCATAAAGTATTCTACAAGGCGTGTTGTTTACACCGATTAATATTTACGGATTATCTGATTGATGAGTCAGTAAGAATCTTAAGTAATGTGTCTTCGTATCATCAACTATTCTGTTTCCTACACTGAAATGTTATAGTTTATTCATTTATTTACTACTAGGTGTTCCCATGCGGCTTCATCCGCGTGAAATTATAAAAAAAATATTTCATTGTTTACCTACATTTGTCAAATAATCAATTGCAAATGTCAAAATGACATGACATGATGACAAACTATGGCAATATTGCTTCCTTGATGTTGGCAGCAACTTATGGTCTCTTTCCCACATTAGGGCTTTTATCCAAAATATTTACCCCCTGAGTTTAATGGCGTGAAAATATATAGCCTAAAGCGTGACGTAAGTATAGGGCTTATTATTAAAAACAGAATTATTCAAAAATATGCTGTAATTGCTGACATCTTAGGCAACAAAGAAGTGTGTGTTTACGCCTTATTATATTAGTATAGATGATCCAAGGGGGTTATCTTAGAGAAAAAAAAACAAAGTTTAGGTTGATTTTTTAATGACGAGAACTGGTAAGTTTTATATAACACAAAATTTTTATTCAGTTTCATTTCCTTCAGCTAACATGAATGATAGTTTACATTTTTCCGTTAATAAGAGAACAGTAGAGGGTGCTCTGACCAGATACCAATTACACTAATGATGTACTCTACCTGAGTGCAGGTGCAGAGCTTTAGATAGTTTGTTCTTGCATTCAATAGGTTACATTATGAATAGTAAAATATAGGCGTTCAGTTTCACGGCACCTTTGATATAGCCCACTCTATAAAATTAGGTAGTGATATTACGCACTTATTTATAGTGATTTTAAATCACATATCCCTCGGGATCTATTTAAAAAAAAGTCATTTCGACAGTGTAAACTAAGTCTAAAATAGCAAGCCTAACAATGAACCTGTTTGATGAATTATCACAGAATTTTATTCGGAATCCAAACAAAGCAAAATAAGAGTTTTTAGGACGGAAATACACATACCAGTAAAATTGGGTGGTAGTTTGCAAATGTGCCAGCTATTTGTATATTGCACTTGTGTATTTCCGACCTTAAATAAAGAAATGTATTTGTAAATACGAGTATGATGTTTTCACGTTTACGTACTAGGATGTTTTCAGGATGATTAATTGAGTTGAAACATTGTTATGAAACAAGAACATTTGTTCATTTGAATGAGTTAGTAATGTTTTCATAATGCTCATTGTTTGGTGACGTTTTGGAAAAACCAATGCCCGAGATTAAAGTCCATATGAAGTTTAAATGGAAACTTTAACTATTGCCCAACTGATTTTTTTTTTGGCAGGGATGAACAAATTATTATAAATGGATGAACAGTATCGGATTCGTCAAATCTATTTTTTATTTTTCAATAACAAATTACTTGGAAGAAAGCAAATGAGTAAAGCCAGCTATAGACGATGTCCTGACAGTTTTAAGTGAAGAGTGAACTGTTCTAGAACTTAGCGTATGTAACGGGCTTAATCTGATTATAAACCATCGAAATATTGTGTCAGATATTAGAAGATAGACAGATTTCTGTTTATCGATAAATATCTGAAGGTAGAGAAGGAATGTAAAAAAACGATAAACTGTGTTTAAAAAGTATTTTTATAATCGTGAACTTCCCAGCCACGATGCTTACATTGTTGTCTTTGTTTTATTCAATGAGAGTGATAAGGAGGACAATATTAATACAAGTGTGTCTGCCCACTGTTATACTGTATTCTAAGTAACTGATAAACCGGAAAAACATTACACATTACCACAAAATCGTTTATATAAAACCGTAGTAACAAAGACACATTCAGTCGAAAGGTGCATCGTACCGGTTCACTCGCTTAATAAAAAAGTTTAAAGTACTCAATTACAAATATGGCGTCATTTACTAAAACACATTTAAATCTAGTATTAATTTTAGTGTTATTAGTGGAGATTAAATGTTATGTTATTAAAATAAACGATGAAAAAGACACGAGTGATATTGAAATTAAGATATTTAATAAAAAATATAATGAAAACTGTAGAACAAATGTTACCAATAAAGAAACAAAAAAAGAAATGCAAGACAAAGAGAATGTACCAGAGAAATCTCTTGATGGATTAGATAAAAGAAAATTGGCTCAAATAATAGAAATGTTTTTAAATTATTTGAGAAATTCATCAAATGATTTACCAGATAATTTTTTTGAAGAAGATACGACAATGGTACCTAAAGAAAGTGATGTGATTCCAAGTTTTAATAATCGTGTTGGGGTCGTCGTTGGCTCATGCCCTTTAGGTTATATAAGAACAGGACCATTTTGTATAAAAGCGGAAAGAAATGTATAAAACATCAGTTCTTCGTTCTCTATTCTTCTTCGATTCTATCCTCTATTCTTCGATTACAAATAAAGCGACATTGAGAAGACTGCATTTGGTTTTTTATTTATAATATTGTGTACTATAGTGACTGTTGTAGAATGTGTTTTGGTTAGAGTTTAATAACAATAATGTTTTTGTTTATATTTGAAATCTTGTCAGAATTTGTACAATTTTTATCAGTTCCGCTCGTTGTAATTTTTTATCTAAATGATGTTCAGTTATTGATATTTTTAAATAAAACCTTCCGACATTTCTTTGGAAGAGGCTTTTAAAATGTCTAATAAATATAATGGAATGATGATAAAGGTTAATGGACTGTCGAAAAAGGGCCGAAATTAATATAAATGCAGATGTTTTAAGACATATTTAAAATTATATTTATAATCAAAGTTTTTTGTATAACTTGCGGATAATAATCTGACAAAATAATTATCGTGTTTATTTATATTATTATTAGTATGTACAAAAAAATACATTTCTCTAAGTGTTAATACAGGTTACAAGCAATATATTATTATATCTAGCCGTGTAGATAGATTCTTTCCCCTTTTCCTATCAACAAACATACAAAGCCGACGAAAGCGACTTTTTCTATTTCCAACGGAAAATATGACATTGAAGGACATATTGAGAACGGCGACGACGAATAACTTCGATCATTCTATTTATACAGCAACTCGCATTTTCCTCCTCATTCGTCCGGCCGGAGTTAAAAAAAGTGCCTACTCAATTAACATTGCAATTTATTAAATGAATAAAATTGCTAATATTATATAACAGGTGTTTTGTTTGCAAAATAAATGTTGTAAACTAAGGAGTTAAAAATTGTTGGAATTATCTTGCTTTTATGATTTTTAACCCGCAGTCTACGTTATAATACATTTTATTACAAAAATCTTGAATGACAGCCCTTGACACGATATTGTTCACTGCCTTTTTAATATTCATCGAAAAAATAAGACAACCCCTTTGAAATATGTTCTTCGTTGTACAACATTTATCTCGACACGCTTCATATCCGACGAATATCTAATAACAGTAAATATTTGACAGAATAATTCATGAGACACTGTATAATGTTATTAAAATAAAAAAACCTGTAATATGTCAAAATTAAAATGTACATTAAGGTAAATCCCATATAGCAAATTGGGGTCATCGATATGAAATGTCTTAGCGACAAAACAAGATATTTTCTATGTTACTCCAAATGTTTCTAAAGTGAAAGGACAGTTGATATAAAAGGAGTCGATTTAAATAAAAGTACATATTAGCCAACAATTTGTATATTTAAAAATTTACAAAACAATAAATAAATAAGTCTTTTTTCTCTATTACAGTTAAGTCATCTTTTACTTGTCGGCTGGTAAACATAGAGGTCCTCTTCTTATAAATCCTGATGGACAAGAACCTACTTGGATGCCACTGCGAGTATTAAGCTTAGGGACGTATTCTGAAGTCAACTGAGGTGTTTCTTTGTCGATCAAATTGTCCGAAATAGAATCCCTTGGCTCATCTTCTGATTCATTGAAATTATCTGGCAATTCTTTCTTGGATAATTCAAAATTATTATCATCAAATAATGTATTTGTAACTTCATCATAACCTTCATTTTTGTTAGATTTTTTATGCATTTCATTTTTCATTTCTTCTATAATTTCTTTCAGTTTCGCCTCTGCTTTCTCCTTATCCTTTTCATCAAGGATTTCTTTTAATTTAGTGTCTTCATCTTTTTTAACTCTGGAATGTTCCCTCTTCTTATTTTTCAATATAATCTTGACAACGATATCGTTATTTGAATCTTCATCGTCTATGATTTTTATCACACGACACTCCAAACTCACGAGTAACCCAAAACATAAAGCGAATTTGAGATACATTCCCGCCATTTTATGGACACGAAATACGTTTAGAAAAACAATATTATTTTCGTGTCTACACTGCCCAGGTACTCGGACTGGTTTGAGGCTCCGATGATTGTTACAACGTGTTTTATACTAGCGTTAGCGTGTCTTACAATTTTTACTAACAGTTTCCCTATGACGTAAGCTAAGGGGATTGAAACAGGCTCGACTTATTCAGACTGACGCATCACTTGCTCAACTTTAATTTAAAAAACATTGAAAAATCTATCAAAAACGATTGAATCATGTGTTATATATTTACGATATTGCTTAATTTAACGAACAGTTATTATTTTCACTTTAACGGGACTATTTATAAGTTCAAAACCTTCTAGATGTATTTTAACGCATTTATGTAATTTCTAACCGAATGTTTTAGACTGGAATTTAATAAGACGTAAAATTAAAGAGCTTTTATTTTAAGCATGTATGATAGAAAGTAATTAATAAAACTGAAAACAGTTACCTGAAATAAGGTATTATTAAAAAAAACTATGGTTTGTTGACAAAACAAAAGGCGGCGTCTAGCGTGGTCGGTGCCGCATGGCGGGGATTTCCAACCTCTTATGCAGTAACCTGTCTCGGGCAATACCCACAATAAACAACAGGTTTGTTGTCTTCATAATTTCTGTATTCCCAATAACTGACATATATTTACAAATGATTGAAAAATTACAGTATAAAAACACTCATACTAAAACATACAGGGGAAGGCAGAAAGAAGAGAAATGTTTATGCAGTATATATACAAAATGCTATATAAAAATTATACATTAAATATTTCCGTGGTCTTTTGTGGGCAACTTTTACTAGAAATAAATCTCTCCAAATAAAAAAAATAGAGATTGTTTAGCCATTGTCTTATGTTTCATGATGCCAATAGGCCTGTTAATATTTTAGTTATATGCTTAGAAAACTTAGAAAAAAAAATGTCACCATGTTAACATACATTGAGAAGTAAACATGACACATAATTATAACGTAACAAGCTCCAGACAGCATTCTTGTATTGGCATTTAAACCTCTTATTAATGTAATTATACTTGTTATATTGGCTTAAGTTTTACAAAAGTAAACCGGTAATTATTCTTTAAACACTGGGTTTCTACTTCCTTCAATTCGGTTTTTTATTACGAAGCTAAAACGGACGGCGATATTTTTTTATAGATGTTACAACAGTGATCAGTTAAGAATTTGCTGTCTGCAAAACCCCGATAATCATCTTAATTTGAGTATGTTCTAAGAATTGATTATGTTAGTATGGTAAACTGCCTATCTGTGTAACCTGTTACCATAACTTTATTTAGATCTTTTTATTGTTTATTTAAGTTTTATTCGACTGACAACCATATAATAATTATGTACAGTCGTATAAAAAATAAGAAATTATGAAGTCATCCATGAATAATTATTAATTACCCATGTCACTGGCGAACAATGTTTTAATTGTCTATATATGGATTTATTTAGGATTGTCATTCAACTGTTTGGTTGCACAATTAAAAATCGAGTAGTGTGCGCACCTCCATATAAGTTAATAGGAATCAAATCGCGACTAAACAGTTGTGCGATAGTTTAGTCAAAGATGAGCGCGCGCTCTTATTACATCTGTTATAGGTAGAGATAGTCAGTAATGCTGACCTACTTTAATTAGATTTCCTGATAAAACCATTATATGACATTTCGTATGTTATTAAACATGTTGTTACAGGGTTATCTAGTCCTATTCTAGCAAGGCTAGGACTAGACAACCTTGTAATAGATTACATAAAAATTCTATTCTGAACCTTAGTTCAAACAACCCTATAGAATAATACGATGTCGCTGTATCGAATTCTCAACTAAAATCCAATTTTAATATAAGGTATTTCAATGGGACGTCCTATTTTGAAATTCATAAAGTCATGAAACGTGTAGTGTTTATGGTTCCCTCTCGATTAACTTGTACCTTTTTTGATATTACAAAGATAATTATAACAAGATTATTTAAGTATATGAGTGTAAAAATCTCTTAGACGTGCTATTCTTGGGAAAAAAGGGATTACGAGGATCTTGTGCGCACTAAATTCCTATCAATAGCTACCATTATGGGCTTTGGAAAGGGTCGAGGTACTTACGGTAAAACATTGATGGTTACATAACAAAACTTGTAAAGTATCTATAATTTTATTTTATAAAATTACGATTTGAGGAGTAGAATAAAAAATGAAATCTTGTGTTCGTGTTTTACATAAAATTTTCACTATAAAATTAAAATTAAATTTGTGTAACTCGTGGGAGTCCGTTAAATTACAAAAAATCGACTTGGCCACATTTTTAACATATTAGTAACTAGCTCTTCCCACGCAGCTTCATCTGCGTGAAATTATAAAAACTTTTTTTTATTGTTTACATTTGTCAAACTCTCAATTGCAAATGTCAAAATACCAATTAACTTACTATGGCAATCTTGCTTTCTTGATGTTGGCAGCAACTTATGGTCTCTTACCCACATTAGGGTTTTTATCCAATTTATTTACCCCCTAAGTTTAATAGCGTGAAAATCTATAGCCTAAACGTGACGTAAGTGTAGGGCTTTTTATTAAAAATAGAATTATTCAAAAATACACTGTAATTGCTGACATCTTACGCCACAAAGAAGTGTGTGTTTACGCTTTATTATATTAAGTATTGATGAGTAACTAAAGGAACTCGTAAATTGATTGAATTATTAACTTATAAGGTAAAAATATTTTAAAATTAACGATTATGGACAGAGAAGGTATAGAAATTGATGAAACAAGAAAATCAACCTTTTTATAACAATAACTATATTACTTAAGATTAGGTAATAAATAAATAAGTACATGTTATATCACAAAAAGTCTTAATTTTATTAACTTGCGACTTGAAAATAGATTAGTCGGAGTCAAAGGTCCACTTTATGGTTATTGTGCTTCTATTTGGTAACTTCAAGTAGGAGATGTTAATGTCATACAAAGAGGTCCATATCTAGCAAAACCA
Organism: Papilio memnon; assembly: GCA_003118335.3. NCBI lineage: Eukaryota > Metazoa > Arthropoda > Insecta > Lepidoptera > Papilionidae > Papilio > Papilio memnon. The sequence goes on from LD689012.1 coordinate 1,023,910, forward strand.
CTCGGACATAATCCCACTGTAATACCGATAGAACGATTTACTCGATTTATATTTGAATATTTATCATCACGAGTTATTTCAAATTCTGATCTGTTCTTGTCTTCTAACAAATCCAACAAATCGTTAGTAAGCATTTCTAATTCTTCTTTTTCCAATTCTTCATTAAAATAAGATTCTTTTGGCGGTACAATATCCTTGTTATTAATTTCTATTTTCAATCTTAAATTGTCAGTTAATGTATTCTCACTTTCTTGTTTAAGCTTAGCTAATTCAGATCTATTATATTTTTCGTCTATATTTTTAGCTACACGACACTCCACACTAACTAATATTACTAAGCATAATGTAACTCCAAAACAATTCGTTCTTGTTAACGCCATTTCTTCGAATATATGTTAGTGTTTCATTAAGAAGTTCTTGTCTGCACCACGTACAATGTGGAACTGACGTGAAGCTGTCACTGCATGTTTTATATTCATATTATTATCAGTTGCTTGTTTTACTTATGTTAGTGAAATCCCTAACGATAGTTTACAATCAGGATTGATGTCAGACGCCAACAATGACGTCTTTTGACGAAGTTATTAAGTAGATTAGAAAGAAATCGTCGAACCGATGTTACTAAACTAGCAGAAGTAGTCTAAACACATCTTAGTGAAAGAAAGCAAGGATCCTATAAAGCAAATATTTAGAACAGATAAGGAAAAAGGTTTAATTAGTAAAAGTACAGACAAAACTTTGGCGAAATCTCAATCTAGGTTAGTTGAAATTTCTCCATGTACCCCTGCTGCAAATCGTGCTTGTAGATGACTCAATGTAAACAGGTGGAGAGTAGAAATAATTCATACTATTATAATGTCGAGGGGTACTCCGGTAGAAGTAGGCCTAGAAAGAGATGGATAGATTGCGCGAAAGGTGACATGATCAAGAAGGGAGTAGCTATGATGATGAATGATTAATAAACCTTGAGACAAATACCTGGCGTAGACGCTACAGGAGACAGATAAGGGCTGGAAGATGACGATGTTAATGATTTTGGAATTGCGTTAAAGTTATGACGTACGAATACAGGAGTGATGGAAAACCTATCATGTTATTTATAAATTTTATCTATCTGAATGTGAAATACGTTTACTAAATATATACACACGAAAGTCTGTTTGTCTTTTTTTTTTTATACGATAAGGTGGCAAACGAGCAAGCGGCCACCTAAATCCGCCGAAACGGCGAAGCGTCCGCTGCCCATAGACATCCGCAATTGCAGATGCGTTGCCTACCCTAAATCGAAGAAGGAGGAGACGCACATAAAGAGGATATTTCCGCTTCCTATGCGTCTCCTCCACCGTCAAATCCACTTTCCCATCCAAACCTTTCCTTATAAGAAAAGGGTGGAATGAGAAAGGGACTAAAGTTGGGCCTCCGGCACCACACTCATCAGACGAAACGCGGAATTGCTCCCACTTCACGCTTGTCTTCTGTGTGGTCGTGGTATTGCACCGGGCGAGCCGACCCATTCGTGCTGAGATGTTAAAGCGGGCTCTACCACTGTTGTCTGTTGCATTTAAAGTAATAGTGACATAGATTCAGAGAATGTCAATATTGTTAAATAAACGAATTAAGTTAAAAGGTATTGCACACGGTTGGAAAGGTAAAAGGATAATTTTTCTTAAATAAACAACGGGAGAATCTTACTTTTCATTCTAGAAAATAACATTGTTCATATTTTTTTACCTAATTCACTAATCAGTTCTTAAACCGACAAGTAACTATCAGATCTCAAATTAAAATTAAATTCTTTATCAAGTAAAGTCGCAGGCACTTACTAGTTTGTAATGATTTACGTCAAAAAGTTGTACGTATTCCGAGATAATGATAATGTTTGGGAATACATTATTTATTGCGTTCCCGAGTGTTATCCAAGGACTTTTATTTATAATTTAATTTTTGTTTCGTCGAAACAAACGATTTGGGTTAAATAGGTTCTGGATTAAATTTAAAAAGATAGATAGATAAGTTTTGTCATACTTTGCAAATATAAAACTGCAAAAGTCAGCAGTAATCTTCTGTCTACAAGTGTCTATACTTAAAACAAAGGCCTATTACTTAGGTCCGTTAAACCATCGCTTGAACATGATCTCACCTGTGGTCGAAACATATTTATATTAGCTATTTCCCTTTGTCACGGCATCATATGTGAAATACTGGGTGGATTTCGCTAATTCGTTTCAGTTCTGCTCAATTTCGTCAAGATAAGGAAAAGAGAAAATAAGAAATAAATAGGTATGGAATATAGTCTGGAAGTTTATTTTTAATTCCGCGCGGACGAAGGTCCAGGCAAAAGATAGTTACGTATCAATGATTTAGTCATTGGATCTTATTACGGACCTTCCTTATTTCGTTACGTAATAGTTTACAACACAAGAATGCATCTCTGTGAGAATGCTACTTGCATATAAATGACCCAGGTCTTTACAAGTTTAGTTTAGGACCCATGTCGGAGGGAAATACCAATACGAAAGCTAAATAAGGTGCGTCTAGTAATTATAAATTCCTTGATTATGCGTAATCATACTTCATACTAATATTATAAATGCGAAAGTTTAGAAGGATGGATGGATGGATGGATGGATGTTTGTTAGAGTTTGTAGCCTAAACGGCTGAACGCATCTCGATGAAATTTGGTATAGATGTAGAGGATAGTATGGAAGAACACATAGGCTACTCACTTTTGTTTTTTTTAATTCCACGCGGACGGAGTCGCGGGCGAAAGCTAGTTTTAAATATTGTCAAAAGAGACAATTTTATATGTTCGAATTGTATTTTACTATTTTTACCTGTAAATTGGTCTGTAGTAGAGCCTTAGAAATAAGACAGTTTTTTTATCTTAACCCATAACATGTTAGAGTTTTCTTTAAATTAAAACATTGTTATCGATTTCGCACATTTATGAGTAAAAATTATATTTTGTTCCTTAAACTTTTGCCTCATATTTGTGTTATATTATCGTAAATTAATTATTAATATTACAAAACTGTTAATTTATGATAAAAAATAATGTTCAATTATACATTAACTATGACCCGACTATCTGTTCACGCGACAGATAAACTTTTGTTTACGTGCAGCGTCGTCATTATGACGTCATAGGTATGTCAAATGATGCTTAATGACCGTACTGTCGTGGGATATACGTCATTAATAAGAACTTAATATCACCACAAGGGATAAATTATATCTCCTCTCACAGACATGTATCAACAGAAGAGATAACATAACCCCAGAGATTAAAAACATATCTGGAGAAAGCATAGTTGACACTCTACTTGACATTTTTTTTTTATACGATAAGTTGGCAAACGAGCAAGCGGCCACATAAATCCGCCGAAATAGCGAAGCGACCGCTGCCCATAGACATCCGCAATTGCAGATGCGTTGCCTACCATAAATCGACAGAGGAGGAGACGCACATAAAGAGGATATTTCCCCTTCCTATGCGTCTCCTCCACCGTCAAATCCACTTTCCCATCCAAACCCTTCCTTATAAGAAATGGGTGGAACGGGAAAGGGACTAAAGTTGGGCCTCCGGCACCACACTCATCAGACGAAACGCGGAATTGCTTCCACTTCACGCCTGTCTTCTGTGTGGTCGTGGTATTGCACCGGGCGAGCCGGCCCATTCGTGCTAAGATGTTAAAGCGGGCTCTACCACTATTCTTATATTAGAGATTATTAGATATATTAGAGATATTTTTTACATCATCACTAACGCTGACTATCGATCCTCAAATCCATTAATTGTATTTAAATTAATTGCCAATAGATACAGTAAATTTCAGAAAGAGTACAGATGAAAAAAATTTCTTTAGTATGCCTTGTCTATTTTTCAAATGTCTTTGTATCAACCAAATATGAATGAACGACGAACTAGACTTGCTACCTGAGCTTATCAAGAATATTCGTGAGAAAGTTATCGTAACGTTATCGATAAAATTTGTATTAGATTTGTGTCGATGAAGTAACATACGTTCGCAACTGTCATGTAAATATTCGTGATAGTCCTCTGAATTATTGTGGGAAATTATTATATGTTTTATCAAATTTGATAAACAAGAGTATGAAAGATTGAAATGGCAATTGTTTACTACTAATAGTTGCGTTGCTTAAGGTAATATTGTTATTAATGTATATAGGGAAAAAGCTTGCAATGTCCGCTCTACAACTGATTTAATTAAATCTCTTTGTATTGTTATTTGTGAATGAATCGTTTTTTCATTCATGCCAATATATCACAAGTTGTGAGGCATTTTTCTTGAACATTATATTAAGAAATCTTTTGTGAATTGATCTAGTCTGAACCATCAGTGAATCACAATGTACTACCGATTTTCTTTTGTTAATGGTCTGGTCTATTTTTTCGTTTAATACCAATATTTTAACCTGCATCACGCAAAAACATACCTTGTGATTATAATCTTAAGATTAACTTTACTTTAGCAAAGTTTACAAACGATGTTACCTGTCAATAAAAAGGGATTTATGTGTCGCAATCATTTTTCTCGTTTTCTTCCTTCAGATACCGAAATTACATTCATTTTCCTGGAGATACATACTATATTTATTTTTTATCGTCTTAAAATACACAATTTCATTACCCAAGTTGTTTAAAATTCGGTATTTTAAAAACTAAGACATAAAAGATTAGACACACAGGTTATTATAGTTAACTAGCTTTCGCCCGCGACTCCGTCCGCGTAGTATTAAAAAACAAAACCAAGTAGCCTATGTGTTCTTCCAGACTATCCTCTACATCTATGCCAAATTTCATTGAGATCCGTTCAGCAGTTTAGGTTACAAACTCTAACAAACATCCATCCATCTAAACATTCGCATTTATAATATTAGTAAGAAGTAAGATGTCAATGTTTAGATTGATGGATGTTACTACATATCTCCCGAATGGCTTATCTGTTCTCGATGAAAATTACCACAGATATAGAACACAGTCAGAATGAACACATAGACTACTAATAAAGTTTTTTCTTAATTCTACGCGAAAGAGTTGCGGGTGGCAGCTAGTTTAACATAACTTTAAAACCTGTTTCATATAAAGATATAAATAAAACTGCAACGTTATGATTCAATGTAATTGAGTCATCGGAATAGTAAACGAGATGTGTGTCATAGAGTAGGAATTATATAAAATAAATTACAAAATTGCGCTTGGGACAGGTTATGGAGATCGGTGGATTCCCCGCGGCAAATCTACGCATACCATTAAAAATAATTGCTAGTGTTATTTTATGTTCTTTAACTAAAGTGTAATATAGTTATTGCTACATTTTATTTGCTAAAAGTCTTTGACTAAAGGTGACTATTAATTCTGTCTCCTGATATTTGATCAAGGTATTGTCGTTAAACTGCGCTCAGACCACTGGAGCACAGGCAGCAGTGTCCTTCAATAAAAAACGCCAGAGAAGTACTAAGATCGCCAACCCGCTTGCCTGCCTGATTTTGGCAAATTCCCTTTAATAATCGCTTGATATTTTCTAGTTGCATCACGATTTCTTAACCTAAGGCCTATAAATGTACATATATTACAAAATATAAAAACACATTTGGATCTAGAAGAAAGACCTGGAAGCAAACAAAGACTCTGACCTATCTATGTCGGAGGAGGACTAGCATATAAAAAAAAATGTACATATTAAATTCCAATTGTGATAAAGACATTGGTACACGGCGGGAATCGAACCTGGACGAATAAATTATGGTTAGTTTCTGTCAAAGGCGAATAACTAGCGCCATCGACGTGAAGTTCATTTTTTTCATTAGATTTTAACCAAATAAATAAATTTTAAACGAATGATTTAAGCACATAAAAGTAATAATTGTTATCCAAGTTAAGGTTAATAGCCTTCAGGTTTCCTTTTAGTGTTTGTGAGTAATAAGTCAATAAAGAGTCATATGACTAATTAGCCCTTATTTAGTCATTTCAAAGAATCACATTTTAATACATGTGAGAATTACAGACCTAAAGTATTGAGTGATATCTTTCAACCGAATATGGACTTTCCGCACTAATTATAAAGGTCACAATTGGTTATTCGTCACGGAAACGAAATTTTACAATTTGAATTTCTTTTATTTTGTAGTAATAAAAATAATTTCGACATTTTTGAAGAATTGCTGGTTCAAAAATTCGCAGAGTTTCGCAAATTTTTGTTTTATTTTGGAAAATTGTGTAATTTAACTAATCTTTTTAATTAATTTTAAAACGTTTCAGTTTAAATATATGATGGATTTTTTTTTTAATTAAAAATGTTCAAAAAGAAATTTGTAAAGTAAATTTCAACTTAGTTAATGAGTTCGCGGCACGTGGATAACGTTATTAAAAGAACTGCTCAAAGACACGGCTTTTACAACGATTTTATATTAAAATAACTCAATAACAAACTTTACTTTTGATTAAAATATGGAAAATCATAAAATATTTTATCTTTTCGCAAATTCTAATTTACGGTTTTAACATTTTTGCGCAAAAAAAAAATAAAAACGTCACAAGCGTCTTTTATTTATTTACTAACTTATTAGTATTTATTACTTTTTTAATAATTAAACCATATTCATACTAATATTATGAATGCGAAAGTTTGGATGGATATATGTTAAAATATATCTCCAAAATTTGACACAGATATAGGACATAGTCTGAGAGAATACAAAGAGTTAGTTGCTAGTTTTTTTTTAATTCTGCGCTAAGTCGCGGACAAATGCTATTCAAGTATAATTTGTAAAGATTTTGAACAATTTCGTCTTAAAATTGTTTAGTAATAATTGATCAGTTTGGTAGGTCACATAGGTAACTCAATTTCTCAACTATATAACAACAAGTAATAAACAAGGAAACTTGTGGTAAGAACGCACGCGTCTACGCGTCATAGGTTATGTGCGCGGTTTCCGCACACGTTAGGAATGTACATAAAAACAGGATAATTAATAAACCTAGACAGACTGGCGACTAGATATGACGTAGGCAAGTGTTACAAACAATTATCGTTGTATACTGGCGAAGGATTTGTAGTTTTAAATAGTGGTTTCTTACAATAGAACCATTTGTGTAAAAATTATTAATCGTTTTGTTTTAGAAATAACGAAAGATGTGTGGGGCAATAGAAAGCTATGCTTAGATTTTTATGATAAAAACTAGCTTTCGCCCGCGATTCCGTCCTCGTGGAATTATTATAAAAAAAAAACAAAAGTCAGTAGCTAGTAGTCTAGGTGTTCCAGACTATCCTCTACATCTATACCAAATTTCATCGAAATTAGTTCAGCCGTTTAGACTACAAACTCTAACAAACATCCATTCATCTAAACTTTCGCATTTATATTAGTATGATTGACGTTTAATTTTGCTAACAGAGATAGAAAGCATTGAGGAATTCTTTTTGTATCAAACAACCAGTAACCAGTAACTTTCATATTTAGAGCGGGTGCAACGGTCGCACAACGTTGTGCGATTGTCGTTTGTTTCGCAGCCCATTCAACTGTTTAGTTGCACAACTAAAAATCGAGTATTGTGCGCACCTCCATATAAGCTCAAATGTATAAACAAGTAGGTATTAGCGTGTTGTAAAGGTTTAATTGATGCGTCAATATCAGACGATTTCTCAATAATTTCTGACTAATAAAAACAATACGCTCAGGTATGTCACAAAACGTCATTATAAAAATTACGTAAAACATGACTAAACGGGAGAGGATGTCTGTGAGGATGGGTGTCGTGACTAAACGAATGTCACAAACGAAAAAAATATGGCATCTTTGAAGGTGAGAGAAATATAGTGCGTTTAACTGATCTGTAAAAATGGATAGGTATAGTATAGTATAGTATAGCTTTGAAATGACATGTTATACTTCGTTGTGATGTTTTTAATTTATCACGCTGCGAACAACACTCCATTTACAAGATAAAAGTGCCATTGGATTTTCATGTTTATTCAGTAACGGGCGCTGAGAACTTCAAGAGGATTCGCTACGCTAATACATTTAGCCGCGTTTGTAGAGACACGGCCATTGAATAAAGAAAAAAAAACATTTATATAAAAACCTTTGATAACACTTTGATAACCATCTATCCTGTTGCCAAAGTGAGTTTCGATTAACCAAACCAACGAAACAAAATATGTTAAAATGTAAAAAAATATTTACGTGACAAGCACGTAACTTGTCGAAAGTTATTTTCAAGTAGGTCCGTTTTCAATATCGTTGATCGAAGGTTACTTTGTCTAGGGAAGAAGAGCATATACCATACTTAACTAAGTTAACATTTACCGACCATGGAAATAATTAACTATTAATTAGTCTCAAAGTCAAAAATGTAACTGACAATAATTTTAATTCGTCACGTGCTTGTCTGGCATTTTTTCCTATACCGATATCGTTAATTGAATGTGTCCGTCTAGAAGATCGGGTTCTTCCCTGTTGAGCTACGCACTTTGTTAATTATTAAAAGCATGATTCTAATGTATAAATAGATGACAATAGCATTGAATACGATATGCATAACCACAATGACAGCTCAAACTTGTCTGAATACTGTCTATTGTCTATCTATCAGAAAATGGTCTTCCCCTTTCAGCATGTTATAAGGAAAGAATTACTTGTGACGTTATCACATTTAATTTCCATTGTGAGGCTCGGTGCCTACCCTAAGTTAGAGAGGACTAGGCCTTAGTCAACCACGCTGGCCCACTTCGGGTTGATTTCACACATTCAAATTTCTTCGCAGATATGTGCAGATTGCATTACAATGTTTCCTTTAAGATTAGAAAGAGAAATTAAATTTTGAATAATCCTTACATGAAATCGTGTGTAGCAAGCTTTATTTTCCAATTCAAACGAACTCAATCTAACGGACGAAATGTGAGCGGGAAAACTTCATATCTCCGTTATAGGCGAACCATCCGGCTACAAGTTGATAGACGTCCGTTTTTTATTGCCAAGTAATGATTCTCCCTCGGGCTTAATGCTACGTCAAAAGAGCTTATCCGGACCTTTTGGTGGGTCTTTTTTACTTTATCATTTTTGAACATGTGAAATTTTTACAGAGAGATTTGAAAATAGTGGCGTGTTTTTTGCTAAAGGTAACATTATAGATTCGTGAAAGGACTTCCCTTCTAAAGCCCTTTGCTATATAAAAGAAATTTTAAAATAACAAAAAAATTTTGTAAAATAATAGCGAAATGTGAAATGTAAAAGGGACAGAGGATTACGTTACATAGTAGTAGAAAAATAGATTTTAAGAATGCAATAAAAAAAGAATAAACATTACAAAGATATTCAATAAAGATTAATAAACTACTTATTACTATGTGGGAAACCAAGTCGCGTGCCACCTGAGTCACGGCGCATGGCGTTAAAACCACACAATTTTCCTCAATTTCATAACATAGGAATCTAAACAAAAAATTATATTTCCCACAATGTATGTATACTATAAATTGTAATTATGTAATTTAATTTGATGCACTCTTGGTTTGATGCATTTTTTAGATTTACGACAATTTACACTATGGTATTGAAAATACTAATATAATAAAGCGTAAACACACACTTCTTTGTTGCCTAAAATGTCAGCAATTACAGCATATTTTTGAATAATTCTTTTTTTAATGAAAAGCCCTACACTTACGTCAGGCTTTAGGCTATATATTTTCACGCCATTAAACTTAGAGGGTAAATATTTTGGATAAAAACCCTAATGTGGAAAAGAGACCATAAGTTGCTACCAACATCGAGGAAGCAAGATTGTCAATGTCAAAGACCTTAGTTGTCATTTGTACATTTTAATTTTGACATTTGACAAATGTAAACAATAAAATAAAGTTTTTATAATTACACGCGGATGAAGCCGCACAGGAACAGCTAGTTTATTAATAAGTTTAAATACGTACGTAATAAGCTTACATACCAGGCTACCATTAAAAACTTACTTTTGTATTTCAGTGCACGTTACCAATGGTAACAATATTTAAAAAAAAAACAGTTTGAATTCAAATGCTTATTAATCGAAGTGTTTAAGATTCAGTATTTTGCAGTGTTTCAGGTTACCTTTTCATGACCATTCCGTTTCGTTACCGCGTCCCCCAGAGCCTTCACTGATTGCCGTTTATTTCGGCTTCCATTATTCTTCCACGGCTTAGGGGTCGAATTAATGTGCTTTTATCCCGGCTGTGTTAATTGCCACCCCTAAATTTCACGGCTTAATTATTCTCCGTACTGAATTTAATTTAACCGTTTCGTTAGCTCTTGAATTGTAAGGATAAGAAATAAAGCTATACGAATTTAATTTGGGTGTTGTTTAAACATTTGTAAACAAGATATTTGTGTGGTATTGTTTTATAAGATTTTGCGATTTTAATCTGAGTAGTTTTCTATTGTTATCTCTAACCCTTAGTATGGACGTGAGCTGATGACGATTGTTTTCTCAATTATAAGGCAATCTCATATTGAAAAATTTCTATACTACTAATGCCATCTATGTTTAACTAATAGACACTACTTTAAGAGCAACCGCTCTCTGTATAGCGATATTTTCAAACATAACATACATATTTTACTATTTATTATAGATTTTTTAAAAAAATTGTAGATTTTTGCATCCAAGCTTTATTTTTCTGTAGTTATAAAATATAGTTTGTATTATGTGTGATACAACAGCAGCTGTCGCTGTAATTATTTCTTGAATATTTTATAGAAAGCTATTACCACGTGTACAGACCTTTCTTTGAAAGAGGGAGAATTGCCAATGAAAAACCTGCCTTAAACCTAAGCAGTTAATGTTCAATTTTGGTTTAATAATTCAAATCAGTACTGTCTTTGTAATGAAAATTTTCGAAGTTCTAGAAAAAAATGGAATAGTTACAAAACTTATAATTAATATTTTAACAAAGATACTAAGGAGAACTTAATATAACGATGAAATTAAAAACTATATTTTTGTTGTGTAGGTTCTCAGTACATTAAATATGCGTCATGGAAAGTCCCTGAAAATAAACTTGTGAAACTCTAATATGCGTAATCCTTACTTGAATGTTACTCATGCTGTAACATGTTAAACATAATTTTAAATTGTGTCAAAAAGTACCTGATATCTTAGTAAAAGACAAGTTTAGAAGCTGATGACATTCTTATAAAATACAGGAATTTAAATGATTCACAAGTTTACTTAAAAGTTCCTTAGTGTCGGATGCTAAATCATTCTTAAGTGATGGCAATTTTTATCAACGAGCCCTTTAAGTATTTTTATCAACCAGCCCTTTAAGTA
>LD689012.1:1035409-1046329 GCA_003118335.3 Papilio memnon
ATTTTTATCAACCAGCCCTTTAAGTATTTTTATCAACCGGCCCTTTAAGTATTTTTTATCAAACAGCCCTTTAAGTATTTTTATCAAACAGCCCTTTAAGTATTTTTATCAACCAGCCCTTTAGTATTTTTATCAACCGGCCCTTTAAGTATTTTTTATCAAACAGCCCTTTAAGTATTTTTATCAACCAGCCCTTTAAGCATTTTTATCAACCAGCCCTTTAAGTATTTTTATCAACTAGCCCTTTAAGTAATTTTAGATAGTTGTATCTTTAGTTAAGGATCTCTCTGAACTAAATCTAAATTATGAACTTTAAAACTTTTAAGTGAATGAACATGTTATACGACGAGACGATGGGGACATAAACCAGAAAGTGTTAAGAATGAATGTGGATGGCTACAAAGGAAGAGGAAGACCGAAGAAAGTATGGATGGATTGTGTGAAAGAGGATATGCTTAAGAAGAGAGGTGGATTCAGATATGGCGGCTGATAGAAATGTAAGGAAGAGCAGCACATACTGTGCCGACCCTTCGTAAGGGATAAGGGCAAGTTCATGAAAACTTTTAAGCGAAATTCTTATAACGATTTAAGTCATTTTATTAGAAGAAAATTAAATTCAATGTGTAATAGTACATTCTCTTCGAGTTAATTCAAATCACCTTTTCGTTTCTCATTAAATATTTCTTCTGGAGAGAAGAAAAAAATCTGTTAACAAAATAATATACTTGTATGTCTTGTATTACAAAGGAATATATATTTATATGGATACTGGTAGGCGTACGACAGGCACGTTCCTTGATACGAGTTTTTTTTCATACATCTTCAAGGAGCACGTGACTACCGATTTATCGAATTCATTTGTTATAGGTTTCTATCTTGTGGATTGAAGTGGATAGTATATTTCTTATTACATTTTCTTTTAAAGAATTACCGTAGAGTTCTACTGATGTACACTTGTTTATGATCACCTCTATCCTTATTGACGAAAAGTTGATATCAATATGTATTTAAAAATTTTGTATATCGATATTTTAAACTCCCTTCAAGTTCTGAACAAACTCAAATGAAACAGCATTTATATCATTTTTACAACCACAAATATGTATTCCGAAGGACGAGTTAAATCAAACATATTAAGTGAAAGTTAAATAACGTTTGTAAACCGACAACAATCAAAATGTAAAGAAAAACAGGCAAATAGTTAGAGCACGCGCACACTTTTGACTAAACTATCGTACAATTTAATCTCGCTTTGATTCCTATGAGCTTATATGGAGGTGCGCACACTACTCGATGTTTAGATGTGCAACTAAACAGTTGAATTGGCTCTGAAACAATCGACAATCTCACAACTGTCGTGCGATAGTTTAGTCATAGGTGTGCGCCCACTCTAAGGCGCAATTATTAGAACAGTCGTATAACATCGATCCAGGAGAATAAACCTCCATATTCTCATAGTGAAACAGCTGCACAAAAATACATTGCTAGCTCTTTTCTTCCAAAGGGAGTAAAATGTCAACATGTTCTTGTACAAGTTTGCAAGCAGTGGAAACTCAAGGTTAGTGTGTAGAATGCTTGAAACACGAGTAAAGAAGTATAAATAATTAAAATGGAATATCACCGGGTGTTCGATTGAGGACATGTGTTGTGTCTCACGGTGCCTGGAGCTCCCTATTGGGCTGTGTGACTTTGAAATTGATACACGTCAGCGTTGAAATTGTGAAGTAATAGTGCCAATAAATCGATCATTATACCAGCAGTAGTCAATGTTATCACACGTGCTAATTTGTACCAAGTTACAGAATTGAAAGAAAGTTTAAACCCATTTTAAGTTGGGAGAATCATTTCCTCTTAAAAGAAATCAACTTAAACCAGATCAAGGTAAACAAATTAAAATAAAGCTATATTTCAATTTTACAAAAGAGTTAGATAATAAAAATGTTGATGATTTTACAGATGATAACCAAAATAAAAACTCAGGGCCTCGTGTCCGATTTGATGCCGAACATCAAATTGATGCAAATGGCTGGACATTTCTTGTTCAATTACTATCCAGGTCAGATATACTTAGCTATTAGATAATTTTATTCCTACTGCCGTACTTAGAGCGATTTAATATCACTTAAACAACCCCTTAAAGATTACTTAAACGTATCTTCAACTTAGCAGAATATCTAGGAATTCCATCAAAAAGAATCGGTGATTTCTATCTTTGGCCACGAATGTGTGAGAATTTGGAAGATTCTGTCAAAGACTTAGAGAATATAACAGACGAAGTGTATATGTGAATTTGATACATGTAAATTTACAGAAAATGCTGGAATGTCGACACTTCTTCGTAAAATCTACGCGAGCGTTCATGCGTTTCTGATAATCCTGCAATATTTGTGTATGATGGCGAACATGGCGCAGTATTCCGATGAAGTTAACGAGCTGACTGCTAACACTATAACTGTGCTATTTTTCGCACATTCAATTATTAAGTTAATTTTCTTTGCTATTAACTCTAAAAGTTTCTACAGGTGAGTCTTAATAAGTTTTATCTATAAGAACTTTTTCAGAGTATGAACTAAAAAGTATAATTTTTTAATTTATAATTTTATAGTTTTATATAGGTATTATAAAGAGGAAAGATTTGTATTTTTGTATGTATTGAAATAACTCAAAAACTACTGGGCCGATTTCAAAAATTCTTACACCATTAGAAAGCTACGTTATCAGTGAGTAACATAGGCTAGGTTATTTAATGTTCAATAATTTCACGCGGGCGCAGTCGTTATTAATATAGTGGTACAGCAATGCTTTGTAAGAAAGTGTTAGTTTATTTGTTAAGAAACAAAAGATAATGTTTCTTCATTCACTGCACATCTTGATTTATTCTCCCAATATCCTTATATAATCGTCATTTTTGCGGTAGCAAAGACTATAGAATTGAAATGAATTCGTTGTTCAAATAAGTAAATTTTATAGATAACTAAGGCAAACGAGCAGCGGATCACCTTCTTCCTGCCTCTTATTTACTGAATTCCATAGCTGTAAAGACTATCATGCTTTCAACTTTATCAGCTAAAATAGACCAAGGTTCGATCAGAGTGTGGGTTGGAGGTTTGAGGAATACAAAATCAGTTTTAGAGACCGTAGATTCTAAATCAAACTTTTAACTGGGTCGTGCGGTTATAGCTTAATTAAAAGTTTTGTTTCTAACATTCGCGGAAAAGAACTAGGTCATCTAGTTTCTACTACTGGAACTCTAAAAAAAAATTTAGCGACTTCAACTATGAAAATATCTAGTAAAAACGTTGTTTTTCGATCGATAAACCAGTTTGATCTAGATGATAAAATAAATGAATTCTCAATTTCTTGATTAATTCTAGATTGATTCACAATGCAGTTAATATAATTAAGTTACTTCTTATGTTTGAATGTAGGACATTGGCAATGTGGAATCAGTCAAACAGTCATCCTCTTTTCACCGAATCTGACGCAAGATATCATCAATTGGCTCTGACCAAAATGCGAAGGTTATTGTACTTCATCTGCGGCATGACTGTGCTCAGCGTTGTCAGTAAGGATTCCTTTTATTATCTTAACAATATTAAAAGATTACAAACTAGTGTCAGAAACATGCCACTCCTTTGTTTTGCACTTACCTTCTTGACATCTATACTAAACTTTAACAATAATCAAAATATTGTAAGATTTGTTCTGTGGTGTGCACTTAGGTTGGGTGACAATAACGTTTTTCGGAGAATCAGTTCGCTTGATAACAAATAAAGAAACAAATGAAACTCTAACGGAACCAGCACCGCGGCTACCGGTCAAGGCCTGGTACCCTTTCAATGCAATGGGCGGGACAATGTACGTCATTGCTTTTATATTTCAGGTACGTTTAAATTTACTAGATTAAAAAGAACACATTTTATTACTGTAACATCGTTTTCTACATCTCTTTCTTTCCTACTATTCTTTTGTTAAGTTTATATAGCCTTATGTTCCAGGTGTATTGGCTACTCTTCTCTATGGCGATTGCCAACTTGCTGGATGTGATGTTCTGCAGCTGGTTGATTTTCGCTTGCGAGCAGTTGCAGCATCTCAAAGCTATCATGAAACCGCTGATGGAATTAAGCGCTTCTTTAGACACGTACCGACCCAACACTGCTGAACTGTTTCGTGTATCTAATACTGGTATTTATCTAAATATTTAAATTGATATAGAGTAAAACCAGAACCAACTAAAACGATAAGAAGAAAAAATCATAAAATGAACTTGGATCTGATCGATTTGTCGAAAAGCTGATAATTCCATATTTTACAGCTACGACCGCGTTTTAATTTATAGCCGAATTTCAAGAAGCTAGTTAACATTCAAAGTTCCCATTTATGACTTTGCTTGAATATTATGTCATTTGTTCTGGAACTAATCTATACTAATATAATAAAGCGTAAACACACACTTCTTTGTGGCCTAAGATGTCAGCAATTACAGCATATTTTTGAACAATTCTTTTTTTTAATAAAAAGCCCTACACCTACGTCACGCTTTAGGCTATATATTTTCACGCCATTAAACTTAGGCTTAAATATTTTGAATAAAAACCCTAATTTGGGAAAGAGACCATAAGTTGCTGCCAACATAAAGGAATCAAGATTGCCATGGTTTGTCATCATGTCATGTCATTTTGACATTTGCAATTGATAATTTGACAAATGTAGGTAAACAATGAAACAATTTTTTTTATAATTTCACGCGGATGAAGCCGCAAGGGAACAGCTAGTATATAATACTTAATCTACCTTTTATATAGAGAAATCCGAGAAGATACCAGATACGGTGGATCTAGACATCAGAGGAATATATTCCACTCAGCAAGACTTTGGTATGACTGCGCGAGGCGCGGGCGGCAGGTTGCAAACATTCGGTCAACCACCACCAAACAACCCCAATGGTTTAACACAGAAACAAGAGCTACTCGCCAGATCTGCTATTAAATATTGGGTGGAACGTCACAAGCATGTCGTAAGGTACACTTGGTTATTTCTTAGAAGATAACTTTTTAAAACAAGCAAAAAGGTTGAGATCTTATTTTGATGGTTGTTTTTAGACTGGTCGCTTCAATCGGAGACACATACGGGACTGCTCTGTTATTCCACATGTTGGTATCGACTATCACACTTACCTTGCTAGCGTATCAGGCGACTAAGGTACGGTATATTTTATATTTGGCCACTGTTACCTATCCCATTCCAAATGAACTTCTAAATTTTCTGATCACACAAGGTTGGAATATAATAAAAATTCTTAACAGATCGATGGATTAAATGTCTACGCTTTTAGTACAATCGGATATTTGAGTTACACCCTCGGGCAGGTTTTTCATTTCTGTATTTTCGGAAACAGACTAATTGAAGAGGTAAGATGAAAATACCCTATATTTTAGAAGCCTTATTTATTTCTTTCAATTAAATACGGATAAATTTAAAGCTAAGAATTGTGTGAAGGAGGATGTGTAAGAAGGTAGGGATTTCATATATGAAGGCTAATAGAGATGTATGGAAGAGCACATACTGTGCCGACCATTCGTAGGTAAAAGGGCACATAAGTCGTAGGGTCCAAAATCATATATTAACAATTACGTAACAATTTTTTTTTAAGACTCTCGAAGACTTCGAACGAATATAAGCGATCCCTTCGATGTTGTTACAACAGTTTTGGTGTATGTTCTTACAGAGCTCATCAGTTATGGAAGCGGCCTACTCCTGTCAATGGTACGACGGTTCTGAAGAAGCGAAGACGTTTGTTCAAATAGTCTGCCAGCAGTGTCAGAAGGCGATGAGTAT
This sequence comes from Papilio memnon, assembly GCA_003118335.3. NCBI lineage: Eukaryota > Metazoa > Arthropoda > Insecta > Lepidoptera > Papilionidae > Papilio > Papilio memnon. Next base: position 1,041,248 of record LD689012.1, read on the forward strand.
TTCAGGAGCGAAGTTCTTCACAGTATCATTGGATCTGTTTGCTTCGGTGGAGTATTATATATAAGGACGAAATAGTCACTTTTATATTTTCTTTTATTACCCAACTAATAAGAGTTGTTTTTGGATGTATATGTGGATTGATTTTTAAATAACAACTTAAGCTGTTATTTCCTAAGTTATTCGGCCGAATATTAAAATTAATCTTAAATATTTTGCTTTGTAAGCTTACAGTCTGTCAGACGTTCTTTTAATACAAATTACAAATTACAAATTACTTTTGCCTTATATTATTTGAATTTCGTTTCAATATGCTGATTGGCGTCGATGGCAATTATGATTAGATTTGCACCATGTAACTTGTAAAAGGTATTATTAACTAACATATCGCTATTATGATTTCTCAGGTGCTGGGTGCAGTAGTCACATACTTCATGGTGTTGGTACAACTCAAGTGAAGTTATAAAGCAGCGATTCATCTTTTAAGATTTTAAATATTTCTAAATTAAATATATTATTTGAAAATAACAATTGATTCAAATTAATTAATACTTTACATTTCTTTAAATTAGCACAAGAATTTAAAATTTTGTTGTATGCAATTAAATGTTTACATGCACGTAGTAAATAATAACATTATGTATAATTCAAAACACTTTGGTTACAATTAATTATTTTTAGATGTTAGAATAATTTAATTAATTTCCCTTTTAATAAAGTTCTTAGTGATGTTGAACTGTTTTGCCGTTTTAACCTCTAACAAAAAACTTCTACTTAATTATAATCGTTTATTTTAACCTTTTTTCAAAAACAAGAATAAAAAATAAAAAGCAGTCCCAGGCCCCGGCGAGATTCGAACTCGCGATCTCCTGTTTACTAGACAGGCGCTTTAACCAACTAAGCCACGGCGCCGATTGTGTGGGATACTGAAAAATAACATTACTAAAAATGTCGGTTTCCACTGACGAAACAATTGTGTAAAAAACACTTTTCCATTTCTATCATTCTCCTTGAAATACACGAGACAAAACGTTTGCTGTAAAACAATTGCAACATTAATTAAATGCACTTTAATTAAAGTAAAATAAAATCATTAATTAATAATTAACGCGATCTAAATGTTTACGTAAGTAATTAATTCCACAGTTTCTTATCAACCTTTACTTACTCCGAAGTAATTAACTTAGGAAGTTAACTTCTAAAGCTCTAAATCAAATTAAATTATTTCCCAGCTTGCGAGACTTCGGTGTGAATTATAAGAGCGGCTGCACACGTTTGACTAAACAATCGTACAACGTTGTTAATTAAAATCCCATGCGTCGCAGAGCCCAGTCATCCCCATCGTCGTCTCAGAGCGTCGGTGGCTCAGTGGTTTAAGCACTTGACTTGTAATCTACAGGTCTTGGGTTCGAATCCCGCCGCCATGTACCAATGTGATTTTTCGATTATTCGAATTTTCATATATACATAATTTACCCGACGTTCTTACGGGGTGAAGGAAAACATCGTGATGCAACCTGCACATATCGGCGAAGAAATTCAAAGATATGTGTGAAGTCAACCAACCCGCACTTGGCCAGCGTGGTAGACTACGGCCTAGTCACACCCTAACTTAGGGTAAGCTCCGAGCCCCTCGGTGGGGACGTATAGTGAGCTTGGTGATAATGATCCCATGAAAAATATAAAATACGAGCTGTTCCCGTGCGGCTTCATCAGCATGGAATTATGAAAACTTTATTTTATTGTTTACATTTGTCGAATTCTCAATTGTAAATGTCAAAATTCAAACGCACAAATGACAACGAAGGCCTTTGACATTGGATAATAATTACCATTACCATTACCATGACAACCATTCCGATCTTTCCAAATTATTTACTCCCTAAGTTTAATAGCGTGAAAATATGTTGCCTAAAGCGTGTCGTAAGTATAAGGCATTTGAATAAAAACAGAATTATTCAAAAACTAGCTTTCGCCCGCGAGTCCGTCCGCGTGGAATTAAAAAAACAAAAGTCAGTTGCCTATGTGTTCTTCCAGACTATCCTCTACATCTATACCAAATTTAATCGTAATCGGATCAGCCGTTTAGGCTACAAACTCTAACAAACATCCATCTATCCATCGATCCATCCATCCATCCATCTAAACTTTCGCATTTATAATATTAGTAAGAGTAAGAAGTAAGATATGCTGCGATTGCAGACATCCTACGTAACTAAGTAGTGTGTGTTTACGCTTTATTAAGTATAGAAGATAGATAAAAAACTGCCGAATCTTGCTTCCCTACAGAAATGTGTTGGACGTTATGTAAAACCTAGTCATTTTAATTAGTGTCTATTATCAAGCCTTGGCAATTACATGGCGCTAACAATCATCAAATTAAATTACGTCAATCGAGAGCTTCGCTTAGGTTTAGAGAAAAATTGGATTAATGCTATTCTAGACTTTATTCTTTCTGCAAACTATAAAATAAACATTACATTTTACGCTTGTTGATGATTTTTTAAATAAATTTCTTGTTGTTTATTTTCACTGTTAATAAATTGTCAGCACAAAAGGGTAGACTGTATATTTCTACTTGCATAATGCGGACATTTTATGAATGCGATAGAAATTTATTCAACGCTTTCATCGCAGTGTAACATTGTTTAAGATCCTCTCGGAGGTAACGAGGGCAATAAAACTCAATAGAGGGTGATTGCGAGCGCCCTCTATACAGAAACTTATTAATTCCATTTTCTTTTACCAAACGATCCATTTACTTGTTTTTGCTACATTATTTTTGGATTTCCTATAGAAGCAGATTTTATTTACATGGAAGTTTGGGAGTTACGTGAATTTATACAGTCGGTTGGTAACACTAAACAGGTAATATAAATTATTAAATTTCATTCTAATTTAGGTCAAGAAAGAATATTAAATTGTTAAGTTATTTCTTTACTTCAGCTAAAAATTTATCAACTTTAAGGGATAGCTATTATAAAAATATAGTTTAACTGGAGTGGATCAGTGGACGTGTATTTTATTAAACGTAAGAAGACGATTTGTTTTCAACAGTGGAAACCGACGGTTAGTGTAAAGGTTAGTTGAGTAGAAAACCGTCCTAATGTAGAATTAACTCATCCCCACTAACAAATTCTGATCATAACATTGCTATTTTACTAAAAAATTCTATTAGAAAATGTCGCATGTCTTATATCAATAAGTTATATTTGATTTAGTCTGTATTAATACAAAGTGTATTGCTTTCATATCAAACTCCATTTTGCGGTTCATTGAATCGACAAATTTCGACCTCTAGTTCTGAAATGAATGTCAAACTTTGTATAAGAATATAGCATGGAGATTTAGGAGAATTTAACTATATTAAAATCGGTTTATTTTATACGACTTTGTCCTTAATGCTTTCTTTTATATTAATACTAGCTTTTGCCCGCGACTCCGTCCGTGTGGAATTAAAAACCAACAAAAGTGAGTAGTCTATGTGTTCTTCCAGACTATCCTCTAAAACCATGCCAAATTTCATAGAATTTGTTCAGCAGTTTTTTTGTAAATGAACTAACATTTCTTTTAACTATTCCAGGTATGTTGAAAAAGCTTTAAGATATGGTTAACAACAATAGTCGAATGGCAGGATTCAAACTCTCGACCTAAAGATCGGTTGTCCGTACCCTAAACCATAAGGCTATTAGCGCATAAAAGTTTACCAAGAGTACCTAAATTTTAGAGATCCCTAGATACTAACAAAAATGTATAACCAGTATTTTATAAAAGTAATAACTAATACTTAATTTGTTTGGCAAAGTACTCCCAATTGGCCATTTTGTATCCGCGCGATGAAAACTGGCTAACAAGTAAATAACATACAAATAGGTAAGTCTGCTTTGAAAAGGGGCTTCGTATGATTTCCCTAGAGAAATAACATGGGAACTAATATTTACATAATGTTATTATATTCTAAAACTACATACATCCAAAAAGTGGCCACATAAGAAATTATTTTAACAAAATGTTAATCTATACTATAATAATATTTTTATATTAATAACAATTAATAGGAAAGATTTATATTTTTAGAGCGAATAAACTCAAAAGTACTGGACCGATTACAAACATTCTTTCATCATTAGAAAGTTACTTTATCACTTAACTATCTTTCGCCCGCAACTCCGTTCGCATGGATTTAAAAAACATAACCTATGTTACTCACGGATAAATTACCTTTCTAACGGTGAATCTAACGGTGAAAAATTTTAAAATCGGAGTAGTAGTTTTTGAATTATTTCAATACAAACAAAAATACAAAAATCCAAATCTTACCTCTTTATAATATAAGTATAGATTAAAGAGGCTATATTTATTAAATTCTTCGCTAACGAAGCAAAAGGTCGTGTTAATATCTTTTCTTAGCGTAGCTTTTTTGCCGAAATAAATTGCCTGCCATCTTTATAGTTTTATTTGAAACAAAAATTGTAATAACAATGTCATGTGTATGTTTCTACAGTGGAAAGTCACGGTAAGACAGCTCCGTCGTACACTAAATTATTAACTTTTTCCCTCCGTAGTTATTTGTCCCTGGGGCGTGTTGGAACTTTAATGAAACGACAAAAGCTTTTCCTTACATCGCCTAATATAACTACACGAAAATAATTTATGAAAAGTAGAAACATGTTTTATATATTAATATATGTTTCATTACAAGAATTCTAGAATATTTTAAATGACAGATTATAACAGCAAGGAGTCTAATTTCAATTACTAGATCTGACTAACAAGCCGAACAAGTTAAAACCGTTTAAGTATATGGTTATAGACATGTTTATAAGCTAATGTATTATTTTTTTTTCACTTACATCTAACTAGTCTGTTTATACATGTTAGCAATATAAACGGTTTATGTGCGAGTCGGTCGTAAACTTCTGGAATAACAAGCTTACAACATTGTATCGTAAAAATATATTATGAAGGCCCCTACTGTCTTATATGATGTTTCATATGTAACAATTAATGGTTTAAATATTGTCGCGATGTCATCTAACGCGAGTAGCGAAAATGACGTTCGCGAAAATTGAATTTGAATATTCG